>PVKU01006524.1:0-102321 GCA_004027475.1 Anoura caudifer
CCCCCAGCCCCCTCGGTGGGGGGCGGGGATGAGCTTTGCAAAGGTCACGTGTCCCCTCGGCCTCGGGGGCAGGGGAGGGGCGGTGGCCGAACCTGTTCTTTGTTAAGAGGTCAACGCAGGCGCCCGGCTTCGCGGGGAGGGCGGTACCGACGACCTTGGAAGAGCTGCGCACTGCCGCGCGCCTGCTGGCCACGCCTGCGCGGCGGCTCTCCGCACGTGCTGGCCTCCCGGCCTGCCGGGGACCCTCGGCCCTGGTGCGGAGGGCGCTGAGAGAGAAAGAGGAAAGGGGTGGCAGAGGGGTTGTGCGGCGGGGAGCCCGCGGAAGGGCGGGGGTCGGGCACGTGGGGGACAAGGCTGAGAGGGGTGCTCCTGGAGAGAGGGGACCCCACGGGCAGCTCAGGGAAGTGGAAGCCCACGCTTCCCGGGCTCTCCGTCCTGCCCTGACTTTCTTTGAAGTCTCAGTCTGGCCCCCACCTACATGGTTAAAGCCCCCTAAAACCACGCGACGCTCGATCCTGGTGACGGTTGTGTGCCACCGAGGCTGGGACGGACGCCCCGTAGATGAAACCTCCGAACCTTCCGGTGTTGTGTCGTCCTGGTCAGGCGAGTTGCCCAGTTACGAGATGCTCGGGGTTTTCTTCTTAAGGCGCCTGATGAAATCATCTCTTCGCTGTGGCGCTACCGCTGCGGTGTGGAAGAGTGTCCCCTGTCCCTGATAGAAAACATGGACAATTCGTGGTCCGAGAAAGGACCAGTTCCCGGAGAAGACCAGTAGTAACGTTTGGGTGCCTCGCGTTTTTCTCTGCGCGGAGAACTTTTCCACCCAAAAATGGGCGTTGAGGGGAGAGGGCAGGTGAATGGTGCACTCGGGCTCACCCTGAATAGCTCAGCTTTGTGATGCCGTTACCTAGTCTTAAAACTGGTTTTCGGGGTCGCTCCATAGTTTTCGAAGGCATGCTCTTAACGATGGCTTAAAATGCCAGTTGCCAATTTTATATGCCAGTTTTAAATGGTTCGCCATTCCCTGTTGTGGAGCATTCCTCGCGTTTAATCCTTAGGAAACATGTCCTATACTATCGCTCCTGGTGAAGTTTCACCAGTACCCTTTCCTTCCCCACTGCCACCCACCGCTCCACCCCGCAGCCCTTGGTGGAAGAAATAAATACAATTTCCTTCCGCCGTGGGTGGATCACTGTGCTGCTTTGGGTGGTTCGGAACTCCTGTTTGAAATTTTCCAGGGTTGGAGGTGGAGGACATTGCACCGAGTTTCCCAGCCAAGAGCTGCTTCTTGACCTTTTGAGAATTCCCGTCGGAGGAGAGGGTGGCCCGAGGAGGGCAAACGATGGCCCCGGGTGCCTGGAGAGTGTTGCAAGTCTGGGAACATCCCGCTGGTGGGAGGGGCTGGGATGAGAAGCTCACCCCCTCCTCGGATGTCGGGCAAAGCCTGCTCGCTCTGCTGGGCAGGGGAGATTTTCCTCTGTGTTATGCTCTGCTGAGTACCTACTGCTCTGCATTTATATGCATATGCCCACTGAGGGGGCGGGGATGGTGGATATCAGCAGTGACCGGAAATGAGTGACTCTGCACCAAGGGCACCAACCCCGGGGGTACGGAGTGGGACAGCGCGCAGGCCTCAGAGTGACAGCCAGCAGCGACCCGCTGCTGTGAACTTTGCCAGGGGGCTTCAGTGCTTCGCCCTGTCTGTGGCCACCGCAAGCAAACTGCTTCCCAGAGCGTCTCTTCCTCCTCCTCCCCACCCTTCAGTGATGAATGTGAAGGCAGAAGTGTAAGAAGGACGCCCCGCCCCTTTGCCAACCCTGCAGACCGCTCCCTGAAGCTTCAACCCCTGGAGGCTGACATCGAGGCCTCTCCTGGGTTTCAGCTCCAGGCCCCGCAAAGCAGCAAAACCAAACGGGTCAAGGCCATGGCCGACCTCAGGACCGGCTGTAACAACTCATGACCCCGGTGCTGACCAATCCGTGGAGACCCTGACCCTGAAGAGACCACCAGGAAAGCTGGTGCGGATGCTATTGGGATTGTCCCCTAAAACCTCAGGTGAAAGCCCTTTGGATGGAGGACCCAGCGAGGCTCTCTCTGTGCAGCACAGCCCGGCCTGTCCTCCCTCTTGTTCTCTCAAGGGGTGTGTGTGTGTGTGTGTGTGTCTCTCTCTCTCTCTCACCCCCCTCCACCTCCCCCCAAGCTCCAAGGGCTTTTCTTTTGCCGTAACTTGTTTCCCAGGCCCGGTTCTACTGCTCACTTCTGCCTCTGTGACTTTCTAAATAAACGTTCTCTTATAATCTGAGTCTTGGCCCGGAATTCTTCTCTTAGCCAGCACTAAGAACTCAGCTTGCTGAGCAGGGTTAAGTTAGTCCACCGCTAACAACATGAGCCAAAAGTGAAAGTACCCCAAATGCCATCAACAGATAAAGAGAGACCCAAAATGTGGTCCATTGTAACATAGAATGTTATTCAGCCATATGACGTGTGTCCCGAAAGTATCCATCCACGTACTATGAAAAATAGAGGCATTTACTGAAGAAGACACAACACAGCTTGCACACAGGACAATAACGCCTCAGCCCCCTTCAAAGTAGTCACCTTGGCTGCCTACTCACCCAGGCTCTCCCAATGACCATCAGCTGCCCCGTCGTATTTCCCTCAATCTCATCCACGGTCTGAAATCTCTTCCCTTTCAAAAAGGGGATTTCAGTTTTGGGGAAAGCCAGAAGTCACAGGATGCCAAATCTGGGCTGGAGGGCAACTGAGTCACCTGGGTGATTGGATGTTTTGCCAAAACACTCTGCACGAGACGTGGTGCATGAGCAGACGTGGTGCATGAGCAGGCGTGTTGCTGAGATGAAGCTGCCAATCACCAGTGGCCCACAGCTGCAGCCTGCGGAATCATCGGAACAGTTTCCACAGAGGAATGTTCAAGCTTAATGCAAAATGGGATGCAGATTTGTTGCTGTACCCGCTCAGTCGTTTTCAATGCAAGGCCACACAGCACACACGCTCACTCAACAGTGTCTACCGCCCGCACCGACTCGTACAGTGAAGTCGTCACTGTTCATGCATGTGCATTCCAGCCCGCTCTCCTTGGCTGCCGGGTGACATCAGTGTTGCGCAAACTGGTCTCTTTATATTAGCAATGGCTGGACTTTTTCCTAAGAAAAGGAATGAATGACTGATATGTGCTACCGCTGGGTTGAACCTCTCCCTAGGACCCCAACTCAGTCTCCCCTGATTGGAGCCAGCCCCCCTCCATGGCTGGCTGGGCCCCAGTAAAGTGCGGATCCTTCCTGGTGGCTTCCCTCCTGCGGCTGTCAGTTGAAACGGCTCTGAAATGAAGCCACCTCTGCCCACACCACTTCCTCGGCTGTCCGTCCTCCTGGCCTGGCCTGGCCCTGACACAGCCCTCCACCCCCAGGCACCTTGGCTCTCTCCTCCTACATCCACCTGCGCCCCCCACCCCACGCAGCTCCCCCGCCCTGCCCTGCCCTGCCCTGCTCTGCCTTCTGCTGCTTTGGAAACCTGCTCCTCCTCCGCCTGCTGCAGCTCTGCTTCTTTCTCCCGGCTCTGCCGTGTCCCCTGGGGCTCCAGCTCGGCGGGGGAGGGGGGGCACGTGGGAGGCACTCAAGAAGCTTTAAAAACTCCTGTGGGGAGGCCACCCCCAGAGACCTGGGCTTCTGTGGGCAAGAATGATGCAATCCACACTCACCCAAAGAATTCATTCTTCTGGGAACGGAACAAACATTTTAAGCACTTTTGCTTTTTTTGGTTGCCAAAATTTTCCCTTTTTTTCTCTTACTTTGTAGTTACACAATGAAAACATGCATTATATATTTAATATATTTATATTAAAATATAATATATTTAGTATATATTAATATATTAAATATGTATTTAAATATTTAAAAAATATATAAATGTATATATTTTTAATGAACTTCCTTTTTTTGTTGTTTCTGATTTACATTTCTTGCTTGTAAAACAGCCAAGAAAGAACTAAGTAATTGTAATTATTTAGTTCTTTATGTTGTGGCCAAAAATATATACAATTCACAAAATCGGGTAGTCCCTTATGAAAAATACAATTAAATCACTGGGCAGTGAGTCTGAAACGGCCTAAGCAATGTGAGGCATGTTGTCTGGGTGTCCATCCCCCCTCCCCCCACCGACAGGTGGACTCAGGCAGCAAAATCCTGAGGGCCTGGCTGCCCAGCCTCGCCTCTCGCCACATGCTGACTTTCAGCTGTGTGTCTGGACGGTAATGACACGCTGTCCTGCCTCCTCCACGCTGCTGAGCCATGCATTGCAACAGACGAAGGCCCTTCCCTTCTGCCTACACGCTCTGGAAATCCCGCCTTGCAAGGCTGGAGCAAAACCTCAGATTGTAAATACTCTCTCTCTGCTCAGCAAGCACATCCTGCCTTTTATAGAAGGTGACATTGTTTTAAAGTTTTAAAAAACCTTCCACATGAAATATGTGGTGGTTACATTCTTGAACTGGTCTCTGCGCACTTGGTTCTAGTCTGGGTTTAAACATAGTTCTCTCACTCTAGTTACAAATGTCTTTCGGGGGGCTGTGGTAATCAACTTGCATTAGACACTAGGGACATTGGCGTCCCTTCCTCAGTGTCTAAAATCCCCCCTTCCTGTCACTTCTGTTGATCGAGCCGCGCATGCATAATGACTTGCTAGCTCCAGAAGACTTGAGAAAAGGGGCTGCTCCTTGTTTTTTGAGCACTGTTAGGTTTTGGGGTGGGTTTTTTTTTTGGAGGATCCCCTCTGGCATAACTTTGCCTGCCTTCCCTGAGATTTTCATTTTGCCACAAGTGGTGTGTTAGTTGTATTACTTAAACTATGAATACATTCTAAAAAAAAAAAAAACACAAACACAAGAGCAGAGGAGTCCTAAATAAAGGAGGGGGGAGGAATTTTTAGAGCAAAAGAGACGAAAATAAAAAGGTTGCACGGATGACAGCTTAGATGCTTCCGTAAACTCGGCAAGATGCTGATAACAGCCAAGCCCCGGGCAAGTGTTTCAGAGAAATGCGCAGGAAGTGAAACCCGCTGTCCGCCCACAGGTCCGATAGCAGTTCCCAGTGCCCTGTCCCACAGCCCTCGCGGTCCTCAGAGCCCTGTGTCACCTCCACACTTCGTGGTGTCCATGCCCGGCTGCCTCTGTCCCACGCTGCACCAAAGACTTCTCTGCAGGTGTCATGGCACAAAGCTTTCTTCAAAAACAACAAAAAAGTGTGGGGGGAGGGGGGGCAAGGAAAACCCTGGCTCTTCCCCAGAGTCTCAGGGTGGCTGGTCTTTCTTTCTCTCTTTCCCGCCCGGCTGGCTCCTTGTTTTCCTTTATGCACAAAGAGGAAATGTCAAGGGTACTGGGAGGAACCCTCCCGATAAGGTGAGTAAGCAAAAGGCAACATTTCACCTGTTCTTTCTATGAAGAGATCTTTGTTTCATTTGAGGATACACTGTTGAAAGGGAAGGACTCCTTGGAGAGTCTCCAGGGAAGAAAGAGACACACAGTGCACCGATTCAAGGTCAGGCAGCGCCTTTGTTTGCCTTGGTTTTGCAGTGCGGCCCGGGGAGCTCCAGAAAGCCCTTGCGTGCAGTTGACATTCCTGTGCTTGCGGGCACTTCTCACGAGGGTCTGGAGGGGCAGGGGAGCATCAGCCAAGGGCGGTGGCCAAAAATAGCCAACTTGCAGGGCCGCAGAGAAATTGCAAGACCAGTGGCAGAGAAATTGCAAGACCAGAAATTGCACACCAATTACCCCATCCATGCCAAAGAGTGGGCTACTTTTGGTTACAAAACAGCCATGCCTGGTGGGAAGGATACGAACAGAGGAAACTTGGGAGCTTGGTGGCCACACCAGGCCAGCACTGGGCCTGCGTTTTCAGCCCCGTCAAGTGTCCGGGATCTGAGAAAGTGTGCTTGTTGTACTGTCCCCCACTTCCCAGGCTCCCGGCACCCGGGGGAACAGGCCGAGCTCTATGAAACAACGAGACCAAGCTAAGCAATGGATAATTATCCTTATCTCAGCATCGCCCAAACTGCAAGCTGTGTGTTCGGAAATGAGAAAAGCCTCGAAAAGAAAGCAGGTGTTGGCAGCATAAGGCGGGTTGGAATGACACCAGGGCCTCCTCACCAATGGCGTCCTTCAGCTGGATTTTCACCTTTTGTGTAACTGAGCAATCACTCGGGCGGCAAACGCTATCCTAGGTATGGAGGGCGGGGACCTGGGAAAGATGCAACTGGGCCAGTTGGTGGCAAGACCTACCGTCAGTGACGGCGGCAGGGCGGCGGCACATTCTCTACGCAAAGGAACAGGCCAGGCCAAAGGACGAACCCCATTCCCTCCAGCTGACCGATGCTGGTGTCCAGCAAAAGGGGACTCAGATTCCATTTGCCTCAGGGGTCGGGCAGGGGTGAAGGGTCCCTCAGAGCCTGGGGCGCAAGTCCAGGCCAAAGGGACCCCTTTGAGATCGCATCGCATTGGTGACCCTCATTCCACTGCCCCCCCCCCCCGATGCCCCAGAGACTGCCCCAGAGACTGAGACACCAGCCAGGATGTCAAGACTCGGTACAGTAGAGGGACAGGCAAAGAGAGACAGGTGAAGACCAGCAGGTGCAGTGCCGTTTTGGGGGGGTGAGGAGGGGCCCACTGACAGGGCGGTGGGAAGTGTGGCTTCTTAGCATAAGTAGCATGAAATGCTGCGGTATGAGGAACAGAGAAGGAGCATACCTACAAATCAGGTGAGCCCCGTCTCCGTGCTTACCTGCGGCCCCAGGAATGGGCCCCTGGCGGGAGGGGTCTGCAGTGTCCGTAGCTGCGTCCGTAGCAGACCTCAGGACCATCATCCCCCAGGCACAGGCACAAAAATGCCTGGAGATGTGGAGACTTTGCCAACTGTCCCCCACAGGCAGATACATGACCCCCCCAGTGAGGACCACTACGGGAAGGGAACAGGCACAGCCACCAGCCGGGTTCAAGGAACAGTCTCATCGGAGTCGGTGGGTGCCAGGGTGGGGGGAAGGGAGCAATCCTGTTTCACACAGTCCTGGTTGAGAGACCCAGCCCCCCATCCTGGGTTCTGCTGTCTCCTAGCTCTGCATGCCGCCCTCTCACAGGGAAGAGGAGGGACCTCTCGGGGTCTCACGGACCCTCCCGGAGCAGGGTCCCGGAGTGACCGAAAGCGCTCACCCCTCCGCTGCCTGCTGGCCAGCTGGGTCAGGAGCCCACAGGCAACAGAACGGCAGAGTTGGAGAAGCAACCCCGGGTGTCCACCACAGATACTCGCTTTATATGCATCCCCTCCCCCTGTACGCAGGGAAGGAACCCAGACGGGAAACAGTGGTTGCCAGGGTGGGGGGATAATTGTGCACTTGTGCACATGCCTTGTGGGCGCGGCCTGGCTTCCAGGGCTGCAGAGATCAGAGAGGAGACGGGAGAGGGCAGGAGACTCTCTTTCCACCAGCCGGACATGTTCAGCTTTACGCCATCTGTATACATGCCTGCTCAGAAAGAATGCACTTTATTTTACCTCACCACTGGGAAAGTAATAACAGCTCAGTGGACAGAATCCACGGGAGTGAACAGCAACACCTCCACAGGTGGGCGTCCAGCTGGTGCTGTTACGGAGGCCGGATGTCTGTCCTCCGAGGGCATGGGAGGTGCCCCTCGGATCGGGTCACGGGCAGGGCTTTCGCTAAATCAGGCAGGCACATCCGCCTCTTTCCTTGTCTGCTGCCTCAGTCTCTCGTCACCTCCGTAGGGAACCGCCCCCAACACCATCGGAGTCACGGGGACTAAGATGCGTCCCCAGGAAAACGTGTCGTCACAGCAGCGCAGAATGCCTTTGACGTAAGGCAGGATTAAAGTGATGCTGTGAGCGTTTCCTCCTTTCTGGTTTCAAAGGTGCTGCTGTGATGTCCATCCTCTGTCAGGATGGCTGAACCTTATGGGACCGTGCTCACAGACAGGTAAACAGGGCAGAGAGGTTCGTACTGAAAGTTCACAATGCTTGTTTTTTTAAAGATGTTATTCATTTGTTTTTACAGAGAGGGGAAGAGAGGGAGAAAGGAAGGCACAGAAGGATCAACGTGCGGTTGCCTCTCGCACGCCCCCTACTGGGGACCTGGGCTGCATGTGCCCTGACTGGGAACTGAACCTGCGACCCTTTGGTTCACACACCAGCACTCAACCCACTGAGCCCCACCAGCCAGGGCTAAAGGTTCACAATTGTGACTGAAGGAAAATCCCCCCTAGAATTTTCACACTGGCTGTTTCTCCCCTTCTGGCTGCAGAAGGGAAACCCGACAACAGGGCAGAGCTGTTGGAGTGGGTTGTTTTGTCTCATTTCTCCGCATTTCCTGACGATCACCGTTCTTGTCAGCACCCACCCCCCGGCCCCACCCAAATATCTCCAATCCCATCTAATTGCTGGCCACAAAGCAGACGTGCATAGGTTTTCCTTGTCACAGAACAAAGGTTAACAATTCTGATTGCTCCACCACAGAGAGTTTGGAAATTGCCAAAGTCAAATATATTCCTTAAATCAGGGATATATATATATTTTTTTAATTTTTAAATCCCTGAAAATATTGTTTCAGAATAGTTAGTTGATGCGGACAACAGCCACCAGTGTCCAAGGCATTATGGATGAGACGAGACAAATTCACATGGACTACCGAAGTCCTGTGGAGGAAAAGGGACAGCACGGCCACTCTCTCAAGGGGGAAGCACCCTGACCCTTACCTTGACAGGCTTTTATTGGGTTTGATTTGCATAGGAATACAAGGTGTATATGTAAAGCTCATCAATCACTGTCAGGCGGAAATGATTGAACAATAGATAACATTCAAAGAACACTGAGGGCTTATTCTGAGTCAGATAGTTAAAGGGCTATAAAACTTTGGGGAAACAAACTCACTTCATGCTTGGACCCTTATCATTTAATGAGGACATCCTTAGCAAAGCAGGTTTCACAGGATTTTATGCATTCTTTCTTAGGCCTGATCACCTTGGAGAATCCGCCCTTTCCAGCACAGGGCTGCACCACCCTGTGGCATTGTTTCAGGCTTAAGTCAGGCAGGGGAAGGGAGGCAGCCAAGAGATTAGGAGACTCCTTTCAGACAGAATGAGGACTCAGGCTATGTCAAAGCTGAGGAGGGGTGAGTGTCCATCACCCCCTTTTCTATAGCCCCCCAAGTCCTTCCCTGAGGGCCCCTTCGTGACCATGCCTGTCTTAGGTTGCCCCTCCCTTGAGGAATCTTACCCATCATTGGTTAACCAGTCATGCACTGGGGGCCAGGCAGGGTGAGGTAAAGGGGTGGCACCCCTGCCAGGGAGATAAGCTTTGTTTCCTTAGTGGCTTATGGTCCCAAGGTTGCTCACTCAGCTTTAGCCGTGGCGGGTTACAGCTTCTGAAACCAGGCAGGGCAGTTCCCAGTAGTTAGTCATTTACAGGTCACTATTGTTATATGCTCACAAGATTAAAATGATAGATCCTTTATGTGTATCAATCCACTTCCTCTGCCTAACAAACATCCCCAAAACTGCATGACTTCACCACGATGTATTTAGCTCATGATTCTGCGGGTCCAAAATTTGATCTGGTCTCTGGTGAGCGGCTCTTCCTGTCCTGGCTGGACTTAGTGAGGAACACAAGTTAGCCCTCAGGTGGTCTGGAGGCTGAGTGCCCGTCACAGGTGGCTCGTGAGTCTGCAACCCTCCAGCAGCCTGGGCGCAGTTCTGAGAGAGGAGTAGGCCTAAGACCTCTTGACATCAAGGCCTTCAACAATGTCCCCACCATCACAGTCTCCGGGCCAAAAGTGAGTCGCCAGGCCAGACCGGAGGGCACTCTGCCATAACATTTGTGTCTATTCTCCTAATCACGTTCTCTTACCTTGTGGTTTTAGAAATTCAACCCTATCTTGAGGAATGGGCAAAAGAGTTGAAAATCAGCAATTGCCATTGGATTCCCATTAGATACCAGCTTTCGTGCCTGAGTGGCTGTTGTTCTGAAGCTTTACAAAGTCTGGCTAAGTATCTGTCCTCAGAACATCACCTTGACCGTGACGTTCTTCAGTGACTGGCAAAACCACCGTTGTGTTGCTGGGCGAAAGGATGGCTTGTCTCCCGCCACAGTGGAAAACCCCTGTGATCATCGTAGAGATAGTGCTGTTACGGCAACAGGAAGAAAACTCGGACTCCATCTAAGGTTTACGTAGCTGAAGGTTATTGACTTTGAACAAAACAGCCTCATTGTTTCTGCATTCCATTCAAAATGCAAAGGCTGAGAGGGGATGGGAAGGGGAAGCTAATCTTGTTAAACAGAAAAAAAGAAAGAAAAAACATTCAGGAGAGAATCACTCATTTCTTGTCCGTAAGTAGGAGGCATTCATTTGCCAAGAATAATGAAGAAGAAAATCAGCCCTGACCAGGTAGTTTGGCTGCTTGGGGTGTCATCCTGAGAGGTGCCAGGGTTGGGGGTTCGACCCCCAGTCAGAGCACATGTGAGAGGCAACCAATGAATGCATGCACACGAAACAACACATCTCTCTCTCTCTGTCTCCCTCTCTCCCCTCCTTCCCCCCTCTCCAAAATCAATCAATAATTTTTTTAACTTTTATTTATTTTTCAAAGCGAGGAGAAGGGAGGGGGGAAGAGAGGGAGAAAAAACCCTGATGAGCGAGAGAAACACCCATTGGTTGCCTCTCGCATGCCCTTTACTGGGGACCTGGCCCGCAACCCAGGCATGCGCCCTGGCAGGGACTCAAACTGACAACCTTTTGGTTCGCAGGCCAGTGTTGGGTCCACCGAGTCACACCAGCCAGGGCTAAACATTTTATTAAAGAAAAAGAAAATCAGCAATGTCTTCCCTGGTGCCACTGAGCACTCTGCCACAAATGGCCCGTCCTTCAGAGCTCGTCCCTGCTCTCTCCACACCCCCCTACTTCACAGCATCAAGGGCCCACCATTTACACGTGATGTGATTTTCTAAAATATCACAGGGAGCTGGGGGACCCACCCCAATACGACCGCCTTACCAGGCTGTTTATACTTGGAGCACATTTTCAAGAGATAAGAATGTCCTTCCCTCACCCCCAACATCTCTGGTGCTAAAATAAGAAGAAGTGCTTTCGGAGGTGGGGGCATAGTTGTCCATGCCTGGGCATGTCTCAAAGGTACAGGCCACCGAGAGGACGAGGAACCGCTGGAGGAGAGCCAGGTGCAAAGCAGAAAGCCCTTCAGGGACGCGGAAGCTGCGGGTGCTTCCTCCTTTTCAATTAATGTCATAATTGGCTGAGCATTTAACAGGAACAAGGCATTTCGCTGGGCGTGGGGGAGGTACGCAGATAACAGCAGCCCTTGCTCTCGAGATTGCCGTTTATCACAAAGAGAAGCACACACTAAATAACGGTAATACAGGGGTGAGAAGGATACAGTCGATCCTCGTGGTTTGCAGATTCTGCATTTGCCAATTTGCCCACTCCGTGAAAGTTACGTGTAACCAGGAAATCAGTGCTCATGGGGCTTTCGCGGCCCCGCGTTTAAGGATCCGTACACAGCAGTGAACTTTTCTGCTTTTATTCGACGTGTGCGTTCCCGTCTGAGGTCAAACGGGGTTGCTTCTTGCTTCCGCTCTCAGACTGTAAACAGTGTCTTTTTCGCCGCGGAGTCGCTGCCACGGTTTCTGCGTTTGGGAGCTTCTTCTTGGTGCTGTTACTGTTTCAATGACCGTCTGACCCTGAGGTGCTGCGTGATGTCTGTGATGTCTGTAGAAAGCGCGGAGAACATCGTGAGCTAGGGGAGTTTTCTTCAGGCCTGACTCCCAGTGCCGTCGGCCCTGAGTTCCATGTGAATGAATCAGTTCTGTATTGCATAGGGTGTCTCCGCCCTGGATGCTGTGGCTCAGAGGACTAAGTGCCGGCCTGTGAACCAAAGGGTGGCTGGTTCGATTCCCAGTCAGGGCACATGCCTGGGTTGCGGGCCAGGTTCCCAGTAGGGGGTGCTGGAGAGGCAACCATACCTTGATACTTCTCTCCCTGTCTTTCTTCTTCCTTTCCCCTCTCTCTAAAAATCAATAAATAAAATCCTCTAAATAGATAAATAGGGCGTCCTTGAGCAGGAACATACACGAAGCGAGGTTAGGCCCTGATCGGTTGTGGCCAGAGGCCCTCGGAAGCCTAACCCTGTATTTCCTGTAGGAGCGTTGGGTATTCGCTAACTCCGTGTTCCCCGTGACGTTACAGGGCATCGTGGGAATCGACTGTGCTTGCTGAGTGAGTGAGTGGGAGCCACAGGATGGACAGCGAGTGTGCTGCAGACACGCAGAGACAACTTCTTGTTGGAGGAGGCAATGTGAGCTGAGCCCTGCAGTGGGCGGGGGCGGGGAGCGGGTGTCCGATGCGAATAACCAAAGTCGGTTCTGAGTGCCCCGCAGGGCGGGACAGCAGGAGCCAAATCAGCGGTGGAAAGCCCCGGGGCATGGTGCTGAGTGCTCAGTCCCAACCTCAGACCCTCCCAACGGGAAGGCAGTCCCGGGACCAGGGAGAGCCAGGCTGCCTGCCCTCGGGGGAGCTGCGGAGTCTCGAGACATGGGTGAACACCAGCGCGTGTCTTCTAAGCTCGCTCGGGGGATTCACATCGGTCACGTCTGAATCCGGAGCCTTGCCCAAGGGATGCCTCCGTGCAAGGTGCATACTTAACACAAGTCGGCTGTTGTAGTTTTTCTTTATGTTACGGGTCAGTGGCTGTTTCCATTTGGCTCCATCCTAAGGTCTATGAGGCAAGATTGTAGGGAGTGGAGCTGGAAACACAGGTGAAAGGCAGGTGCCAAGGGCCTTGGATTCTTGGAGAGGAGACAGAGTTTTCACACCGCGGTGCCGGGGAGCAACAGCGAGCTTTTGGACAGTGGACAGATGTACCAGGGCTGTGCATGGGAAGGAGAACAGAGGGGAAGGGGCCCTGTGGGGACTGAGACCAATGAGAACAGGTCCAGAAGGGAGGTGAGGCTTCCGGGGCGAAGCGGAGGACAGAGAGCTCCTGAGATCTGAGAGATGTCGAGTCAAAGGGTCAGAAATGATGCCCTGGGAGCTGGTGGCGGTCTGCTCCCTCATCCAGCGCCGTTTCCATGACAGCGCTGCATCCGTCCGTGAAAGTTGGGGAACTACCGACCGCGCCCACGCGCAGTTTTCTGTCCATGCACCGACGGGGATGCGCTGGTTGGAAACTGAGTGAAAGGGGTCGAACAGGAAGGCCAGTCTGAGCAGGGATCCGCTTCAACAAACAAGGCGGAAAGGGGCCCAGTGGGCGGGGGTGATGCTGAGGGCAGGCCGTGGCCTGGGCAGCTCGCCACGCTTCATCAACCGGCGTGATTCTGATGCCAAGCCGATAGCCCTGTGCCAGCAAGAGGGCCCTCTCAGCCCTTCCATCTCGGAGACAAGCAGGTGGAAGCAGGGCTCTAAATCTTGGGATTCTTAAATGAAATACCAAAGGGAAAGAAGGGGCGCAGGGCGCGGGGGAGGAAGAAGGCTGGCCTGAGGCCGTGCAATGTAGGGCCTTTGTTGGGACCAGCAGACACTGACTGACATCCAGGCTTCGTGCTCCCTGCCCGCCTGGCTAGCTTCCCCTGAAGAACGGGAATGGATCGGGGTGGCCAAAAAGTCCCATTTAGCTTTTTCTGTAAAACAAAAGGCACAGTTTTCACTTTCACCAATACCTTTATTGACGTGGATATTTTGAGTATGTCGGCTTTCTCCCTCGTGGTAGAACGTTGATCGTTCTCAGTGAATGTGTAGATTGGATCGCTATCAACCTCAACTGGTCTACCCGACCGTGGGGCATCGTCTGCGGTGAGAGAAATCTCCAGCACGCAACTTCACACATCACGTTTGACACATTCCATCAGTCACAGCACCTTCTCCACACACTGCACACATCTTTTCTTTTCTTTTTCTTTCTTTTTTTGCATTTCAGTTGCGTTTTCACCTTTCTTGAAATAATAAAGCATAACTTACTGAAAATGCTATGTTTTTTCTTCTGTCTCCGACACTAAAATGGCTACACGAAAACTCGCCAATTTTGTTAAGTTTTTTTTTTAAATGCACGCTGACATGACAGTTGTCGCAACACAACCCAGCACCATTGTTTTGAATGAAGGTGAAGACAAGGAAGCACTACTAGAGCCATTTTACAGGGAAAACCCAGTCCCGCAGCCTGAGTAAATTCCAACAGGACGCTAAGAAAGTTGCGCCGCCGTGTGCGGCAGCTTCACTGCAGACACCAGCTGTCCGGTGCGGCGTACACCGATGCCACCGAAAGTGTGTCATGCCTTCATTCGTACCTCAGTTCAACTCCTTTCACCTTGGGGAGCAGGCTGGCGTGGGGATGAGGCTTAGAACCAAAAGACGAAAGCCTCTCTCTCATCGAAAACTGGGCTCTCTGCTCCTTTCCAGTGGCAAAGCGAGCGATGAAGGGTAGCGGCCGACTCACTTGAGTTAGCCTGTGGGTGCGCATCACCTAGCGAGGCGGCACGGGGCATTTATCTCCATAAAAACGGTGAAGCATCTACACTTTGTCGGCTCGCCCTAACGACTCCCCGCAGGCAGGGCTGCACGCAGGGCACGTCACGCGTTTCAATGCCAGCTTAGTAAACAGAAAGAGCTGTCCAATCTTGTCATCTGGGTAACCGCCAAAGAGACCAAGGACAGAAGGAGGAGGAAGAGGAGGAGGAGGAGGAAGAAAAAGAGGGGGGGAGGGGAAGAAGAAGGAAGAGGAGAAAGAGAGGGGGGAGGGGGGAGGGGAGGAGAAAGGAGAGTTTACCAGCAGCCCCCCACTTTTTTTCCTATGGAAAAAATTACCTTTGGGGCCCTGAGGCTTATTCGCTGCTGCCATGCAGCCTCCAAAATGGAACACCCGCCTCCATAGCCAGGCGGGACCACCGGACATTCTCTCTGCACCTGGATCCCCTTGCAGACCCCCTCTGGGGTATCAAGGCTAAGACGAAGGCGTCATTAGGAAGAATGCAGACAGTCAAAGAATCACCGTGGAGGGTTCTGTTTCCAACACCCGTCTCTCTAGAGCCGAAAGCATTGGTGTCTCCACCTCAGTAACTTCTCCCCAGGCTGGCTGGGCATCTGTATGGGATTTCCATAACCTGCCTAAAAACAAGGAGATCACATGCCCCCTAAACCCGAAAAGTTTTTCAAAACACGGCGTAGGCTTCCATGAGCCACACCATACTCCAATCCAAACTGCGTTTCCAAAACCCAATTTCAAAAAGGAAGCAAATGGCGAAGGGGAGGGGAAAGTCCCTGGAGGTCACTCCAAATCCGACTTGCAGAGTGAGACCTGGGGCCAAGAGATAGGATCGGTCCTTCCCGGGCAGTGCAGGGCGTGGGGGGGGGTTGGGGATGATAGCCCGGGTGAATGCCGGCCCCTCAGTCACACCCGAGTCCAAGGGAACTTAAAAGACGCCCAGCGTTCTGAGCTCCCCTCAGGAGGGTTTCTTGCACCAAGGCAGAGTCTGAGAGTGTTTTCCTGAAGCTTGGGGGAACTAGAAAATTGCGGCCCCTCGCCCATTCCCTGAGGTTTCACGGAGCTCTGAAACCTAAAATGACCTTCCTCTACCACCGAGGTCGACCCGAATGAAAACCGTAAAACACACCCCCGGCTGGTGTGGTGTAAATTAGATGTTCCGAATGGTAGGTGGTGGGAATGGTCCCGTGCCACATCGGAGCCCCAAAGTCTCCTGTCATTTCTGTTTCCCGGGTGGCACTGGGACACCCCCCCATCCCCCCACCACCACCCTGACAGCCCACAGGGCTGCAGGTTGCGTCTGAGGCGGTGACACGGGTCGATGGCAGAGCCCAGAATGAACGTCAAACGCACCCTCACCGCGCTGTGACAGCCAAAATGTGTCCACACAGGGCCAAGAGCCCCCAGAGGGGGCGTGGGGACAAAACCTCTCCCCAGCGAGAGCCGCTGAGTGTACACAGGAGGCTGTAGTCCCCTGCCCGGGGCATGTCACCTTCCAGCCCGGCCAGCCACCCCAGGCCCCCGGCCCGCCCAAGGGCCAACCCCACATGCCCAAGGAAAGCACATCGAACAGCGGCACCTCACGGCAGCAGCCCGTCTTCCCCACAACCTGGTGCCTGGATTCTCCCCACCCTGCCTGTGAGGCCTGCTGCGCCTGAAGCCCTTACAAAATTAATCGAACCCCGTACTCGACTCTTTCTTCCAGGCCCCTCGCTCCCTGCTCCGGGCTCTTCCAGAGGAGGAGATGCTCATCAAGCAGCCCCGGAACCCGAGAGCCTCACCAAGCACCACCCCATCTGCCCCAGCCTGCTCCCCACCACCCTCGATCGCGCCAAGGAGCCAGCAGCCTGCATCTACGCCCTCTTCCCGTGACCTGACGACAACAGAGCACAGGGGTCTGCAGCAGACGCATGGGCCCATCACACTGACCTTCCTGTCTGTCTCCTCAGCTGCCTTGAGCAGCTCTATTTTTCTTTTCTTTTTTCTTTTTTTTTTTTTGCATTTTATTTATTTATTTTTAGAGAGAAGGGAAGGGAGGGAGAGAGACAGGGAGAGAAACATCCATGGGTGGTTGCCTCTTGTGCGCCCCCTACTGGGGACCTGGCCCGCAACCCAGGCACGTGCCCTGACTGGGAATCAAACCGGCGACACTTTGGTTTGCTGGCCGGCACTCAATCCACGGAGCCACACCAGCCAGGGTTCTTTTTTCTTTTCTTAAGGCGTAAATGATTCAGCGTTCAGGCTTATCACGAGAAGCCAGCAACCAGTGAGTGTTTCTTCCGGGACGAGCAAGGGCGGCAAGGGCCCGGTGGTCTGCTAAGGGTCAGAGGTTTCTTCGTTCAGTCACCCATGGCAGCGGGACGTGTGTCTGACAATCCACCACGGCGTCTTCTACCGCGAGAACAGGGTCTGAACCACAGTGGGTACTCGATAGATGTTTGTTGGAGGAGCTCACTTACCTCTCCAGAATGTCAGGTCAGTGAATATCAACGATCCTTTTCCCAGAAGAGGTGGTAGGAGCCAGCATCTTCAGAGGGAACCTCAGGGCGCTGCCCCAGGCACGCCCGCACCTTCTCCGGTCCACCAAGCAGACATCAACCCAGGGGTCTGCAGAGGTGATGAAATCCCAGGGCATCATCCCGTGGGCCTGACCCAATCAAGCCAGACCTTAGGGGAGACAGCGTTTCCCCTGCACACAGAGCTTGGAGAGGGAACCAGCTCCTCTGCTAAGGGATTTGAAGACGAAGGGACTCGGGGGCCAGGGAAGGCAGGTGGCTTCCAGGAGCTGCAAGCCACCTCCAGCTCAGAGCCAGCAAAACAGGGGCGTTAGCCCTGCAACTGCCAGGCACTGAGTTCCACCACCGCAGCCACGTGAGCCTGGACAAGGACCAGGCCTTGGGGAGGAGCCCCAGCCCCTACGCCTCCAGGGCAGCAGCTGGCAGCTGAGCAGCGACATGGCCACGCCCCTCCGAGGCCTCTGACCTTCGAACTGGAGGCCCTCAGCAGGTGCGGCTGTAGGCCGGTAAGCCTGCAGGGATTTGGGATCTAGATATCAAAGCTCGTCCAGAGGTCACAAAAACAGCGTGGTTTGGGAAGTGGGGCACAGAGCACTTTTTTGGAAAGTTTGTAGCGTGTGCACCCAGGGGTCTCAGGAGCACTTCCAAGCTCCCCCTGGAAGCCAGGCTGCTAGGTCCTGAGGTGGTCGCAGTCCCCTGACCTGGTGAAGCAGCCCTGGCCCCTAGCCTGCCGCCTGCCTGGAGCGTCTGTGGGTTGGGTGGTCCCAGCACCCGTGGAAGGAAGGAGAGGAAGACAGCACAGGAAGCAGGGCCGCAGTGCAGAGCTGGCTGGGGAGGGTGCAGGGCTGGGACAGACTGAGCACACACGGTTGTGTGGGCGACAAGCAGAGAGAGAGAGACGGCAGGAAAGAGGGTTCGGCCAGGTCCGTCCTGCTGGACGGGGAAGGAAAACCCAGTTGGGCCATCTCCTCGGTGTGCCACAGAGGGGACGTGTTTGAAGATTTATTTATTTATTTATTTTTGGATGTCGGGTTGGTTTCTTGCCATGGCCTTCATGGGGAAATGACACTTGGTTTGTCTCCAAAAGCCCAGTTGTGTACAGATGACACCAACACGGTCAGATTCTACCAAGGGCAGGTGGGATCTGGCGCAGTTCCCCCGCCCGTGGCTTCTGTCCTGAGCTCTCAGCCGCAGGCCTCTGCCTGGGGACTGTGGTGGGGGGGGCAGTTGGGAAAGGGGAGCCCTTGGAGATCAGTAAACACAGGGGCACGCAGCAGGGGCGTGTCCCCCGGGGCAGCTGCCTGCAGTGGCTCCCACCTTCCCTGGTCACAGCACAGGAGTGAGGACAGAGTGATCCAGGGGACAGGCCGAGAGGAAGGCTTTGCGGTGGAAACGTCTTCGAGTGGAGATTGTCGACCGGGTCCTTCTACCGCCCAGGGAACATTCAGTCACATCTAGGGACATTTCGGTTGCCACACCTGGGATGGGCGAGGAGGACCCTGGGTCACAGACAGCAGAGAAAGTGACGGAACCCAGTCACCGCAGCTCTCATTGGCAGGCCCCTGTGTTGGGTGGATGTGATGTTCTATGTGGGGGAAAAATGAAAAGAAAAGGAAACACCATGACTTCTGAGGCTGGAAGACAGGACTGGAGTGAAAACCTCGTGGGGACAGGGCTCTCTCGCTTGGCTGCCCACAGACTCGGGTGGCCATGAGTGACAGGGACAGCGGTGCCGGCTGAAGGCGCTGCCCCGGGCGGTGCCAGGAACCCTGGTGACCTGCCTCCTGGCCAGATGCTTGCAGATGAGTGCCCTCGGCTGTGTCCGCACGTCCTGGGCTGCGCGCCTCTCACCAGCCTGGCTCTGCATTTGGAGGACGGACACACGGCCAACCCTGTTTTACGGCAGGGAAGGCGGGCTCAGGCCCAGGGCCGGGGAGCCAAGTGGATGGCGTGAGTTCTTGTTCTCGGAGTTGCCACAGGGAGGAGACACGTCCTGGAGCAGGCAGGGACTGGGACGTGGGGCTGCAAGGGACAGGCCCCAGAGGGTGGCAGGTTCCAACCAAAGCCTCGTTTCTTAAAGTGGCCCCACAGGTCATTGTGACCCACAGCTCGGGAAGGGCAGGCGGAGCCGGGAGTGATTCCCAGGCACGCTCACTCCTCCGGCTTCCTGCCCACCATGCGGACGTCCCGGCAGGGAACAGCAGTGCTGTGCCCCAGTGAGGGGAAGCCCGGGGCTCTTCTCCGGTGAGCTGGGAAGACCTCGACCTGCTGAGTGAGAAGACTGGGAGGGATGGGACAGAGACACCCCAAGAAACTTGGGGACGTCCAGGCAGAGAGATGTGGTCAGAGATTCACAGGCACGTTGGTGGTGGCCCGGGTCTCTCTGTGGTGGCAGCCTCGAAGGGAAAGCAGGTGCCAGAGTCAGAGGAAACAAGTCCTGCCATCAGCCTTTAAAATTGGGGGAGGGGGGCTTTCCTTGTTACTCACTTTTCTAAAAAATTGATTTTACAGAGAGAGAGAGAGAGAGAGAGAGAGAGAGAGAGGACGGCAGAGAAAGACAGAGACAGAGACACAAGAGAGAGGCATCAATTTATTCGTTGGTTGCTTCTTGTATGTGCCCCGACTGGGGATCGAACCCACAACCTCGCTGTAGTGGGATACCGCTCTAACCCACTGCACTACCCAGCCAGGCCTGTTACCCGCATGAATCTGAAGTTTGTACACCCAGGATGGATGTAAGTCTACAAAGACGCATATCCAGAGTCATTCATTTCGTCTCATCTTTCCTGTTTTTTGATGGGGCAGAGGCGGCCAGGCTTTGGGACAGATCCCCAGGAACGCTGAGGCTCCCCAGGCGCTCCAGCCGTCCACGAGGCCACAGCCCAGGGCGCGTGCACTCGGCCGTGCCTCTGCAGGCTTCTGCGTGGCTCCGCAGCGCTCGCCGCGGGAAAGAGCTCCTCAGACTCCGAGACCAGCCGCTCCTCCTTCCCATGTTAGTTCGGTGCCCACGATTTTATAATAATCCTGCAATAGAAAACACGGATTGTAGGGATTTTACTACGGCTGCTGACTGATGGTTTGAGCTCTCCATGCCCTCTTCTCTATTTTTTTCTTTTCATTCAATGAATTAAAGAGTCATTTCTTGAGTCCTTACTATGCTCTCAGGTTCTGTGCGAGGGGGGTGGGGGGGTCTGGGCATGAAGTTGACTCAGACATCCATCTGCCCTTGAAGATCTTTTTTATTGTTTTGATTTCAACAAATCAATGAATTCCTTTCTAGCACAAATAAGCTGGGTGCCTACAATGAGCAGGAATTTAGGAGCGCCCATCTGGAAGACAGAAACAGACAAGAGTACGGGTGTTGAGGAAGCCCGAGGTGCCGCCAGGAGTCACGTGAGCAGAAAGAATTCACCCTGTAGGCTCTGTTTTGGAGACAGACCCTATGTTTGCTCCCAGCTTCCCAGCAGCCAGTGCGAACAGACAAACGCAAACACCATGTATCCATGGTACAAAATCCAGCCGAGGAAACGTATCGGAACAACACTCCCACTGTTCTTGAAAAATGTTCTTTCTGTTACTCTCCCAACACGGCTCCCTGCGGTGCGATGCTAACAGTGGAGCTGGAAGACACACAGGGACACCAAGTGCCCGTGAACACAGGCCTGGGGGTGGGGGTGGGTGGGGGCAGCCAGGCGTGAACACAGAGGACAGGCTGGGGGAGAGCGGCATTGCCCCAGAGGGCACAGCCGGGGCCCAGACGCCGCCTTCGAGAGGAACACCACCTTTCGAAGCATGCAGGTTGCGCAGGTGGCTGGGGTTTAGCTCTTGTGCACGCAGGAATGGGAAGATAAGTTGGAAGAGGCAGCCTGGAACCCGACTGTGACATTGCACGAAGGCGGGCTGAGGGGAGGAGAGGTTATTTTGTAGGCTGTGGTTTGCATGGAGCGGGGAGGTAGGGAAGGTTATGACTGAGGCCAGGATGTGTGGAGGGAGGAGGAGGCAGTGAGCCAAGAGCCACGGCTGGGGAGGGACACTCTGAAGAGGAGGAGGGTATGAACTGTGCAGTGGACAGCGGAAATAAGGAGGATTAAAGGAAGAATTACGGGCTTTGGCTCAGGGCTCGATCCTTGGCCTGGAGCCTCAGCTTGGGATGTAGAGATTCTGCGAAGTCGGTCCAATGAGCAACTCGGGTGGAGGCTGGCAGGAAGGGGTGTGAGAGGAAGGCTTTGGGTGTCAGAAGTCGCTCGGTCCGGAGGATTGCCGTGGCGTTAACTGGGATAAGGAAGCCAGATGCAAAAATCCTGGAGACTCAAGCGCATTTACAGCACCCAAGTGGGTTCCAATTCCCAGTCCCCCAAGGCACGCTGCGTGCAACAGGGCGGGAGGCACGGCAGAAGGTCCCGCCCGCGGATACGCGAGCAGTTACGCGCCTCTTTTCAAATCATTCCGGTCTGAACGTTTTGCGTTGGGTTTCCTCGCCCGTGACCCGTGGGGACCTCCCCGACGGACTTTGGGACTCTCCGCAGCGTCCTAGGCTAACTCTGAAATGTGTTCAGCGTCGATCACGGAGACGGGCGTCTAAAACAGGGAACTTTCTGACCATACATACGTGTGCGGGATGCGTGTGTACGTCACACGGCCTGTGGGCCTGTCCTTTTCTTCCTGTTCGGTTAAGAGAGAAGACGCAGGGGTGATGTCTCGGAGGCCAGGGCATCCGCGGACAGGAGCACTTGTTGGTTTGAACTGAGTGTTACTGAGAACCTCAAGCTTCGGACTTGTCTACTGATCATGGGGCCACCGTGGATCTTCCCCCGCACAGGTGCTTGAAGGAAGGGGATCACCTTTCACCTTGGCCCCGGAGCTCTCGGCCGTCCCAGCCTCCGAGCCACGTTCCAAGGGCAGACTCTCCTCCTGTGTCGACACACTAGCCCTCCTAATGAGCTGCGGCCAGCCCAAAACGTCGGAAGACCCCTGGGAGACGGAGGTGCTGCTAAGCGGCCGGACAGCGCTTCGAGTGATGCCTGCTTTTTAAAATCCTGGCGATGTCGAGTAGCGGCCTCCCGGGCTGCCTGGGTTCCACGCTCATGCGCGGCAGGCAGGTACTGCTCGGTTGGCTATCTTGAAAATTACAAAAAGCCTGTGGGGTTTTCTTATCTTTGGGGGTGGAGGGCGAGGAGCTGGTATCTTCTCAATTCTGTATTGTCTAGTATAGATTGTAATGACAAGAACTGTCTTTTTCCATGGAAATAGTGACTAGCCAACAGCTGACAAGGGCCACATGTACTTCATCGTGAAGCGAAGTATGTCTTAAATTGGAAGATGGAGCTGGAAAATCTTATGTCAGGGCAACGCAAATGAATGCATTTTCTATGTTCTGTATCTTTTTCTTTTTAGATTTTATGTATTTATTTCCAGAGAGAGGGGATGGGAGGGAGAAAGAGAGGGAGAGAAACAGTGACGTGCAAAACACATACATCGATCGGCTGCCTCTTGCACACCCCCTACTGGGGACCTGGCCTGCAACCCAGGCATGTGCCCTGACTGGGAATTGAACCAGCAACCCTTCCTTCAGTTCACAGGCCGGCCCTCAATCCACCGAGTCACACCAGCCAGGGCTATCTTCTGTATCCTAAGCCATGGCTGACCTTTCAGGATTTTTTTCTATTTCAGACCTACAGGCCCTGAGCACCCATATCCAACTCCAGAATTGTTCCCGGCTTCCTGTCCCTCAATCCACTGGCCAAGCTGCCCACTTCCACTCACCACCAACCGTCCCTCCCCATACCTGCAGGGGGTCATTGCTGGAGACATTCACTGAGCCTGTAAATGTCATCGGGGAGCAGCAGGAGGTCAAGGGCACGGAAAGCCATGCCCTGGCATCATCGACAGGGGCCTCCAAGCTCTGGATCAGGGCAGAGAGCAGAGGTGAGTCGCCATGGCCACACGTGAGGCTTGCACGGAGTCCAGCGAGGCCTGCACGCACCTGGGGCGGGACCGTTCTCTGTGGTGGGCCGTCCTCAGCACTGTAGGGTGGAGAGCAGCACCCTCGGCCTTCACCCACCGCAGGCCAGGGGCACCCTTGCATCGCCACCGGTGCCCTCAACTCCGCCTCACCCTGTCTGTCGCCTGGAGAAGAACTTCCCGCCTGAACCCTAGAGTCTCAATGGGACCCAGGATCTAGGGCCAGGACGGCCAATGCCCAGGGATGCGCACACCGTGGGGGCCGTTGAAGCCCACCTAGAGGTGCTGTGGGTCTCGCCCCTCAGGGAGCAGCCCCCGAGACCACCCAGACCCCAGCCCCGGCCTGCCACCGCCTCCTGAGCCAGCCTCATGACTGGGCAGGAAGCACAAGGGACTGCAGCCCACCCGCCTCCCCTTCCTGCCTCCTTATTCCAGGCTTAATGAGCCGGGCCCCTTTCAGAGGCAGCTTCCCTGCTGAGCAGAAGCTAGAACGCAGGGGGCAGAAGGGAGAGGAAGGTGCAGCCAGAGGGAAAACACGGAGACGCAGGCGAGAGCTGTGCCCGGGAGAGAAACAAGGCAGACGACGCCCGTGGGTGGACACACAAGGACAAGCAGCAAGCCACCACCGTGGGGACAGCGGGGAAAGAAGAGCAAAGGAGTGCATTATACACAGGTCGTGTTTGAAAGCAGGAGCGCAGGAAGTGTAAATAAATGTATTGAACCGCAGACACCTCTGATTCCCGCAAACTTTCTCGGCTGGCCCTCAAAGGGGAGGACAGGAAACAAGGTAACGTAAGGAAGGCAGGTTTCACCTCTCAAGGCCCCACGGGTCTGGCGCCTGGGAGCTGGCCTTGGCGAGCTCTTCCTCCGCTATTTGTCTGGCTTCCTGACCCGAGGCACAAAGACTGTCGTCTTAAAGGGGGACGGCGGGTGAATCTTAATGAGGCTGACTGTGCGCATCTGGATTCTTCGGTGTAAACAGGACGGCTTAACTCGGGCGAGTCTGGGCAGAAAACGAATGCATTAAAGAAGAACAGGTGATTGTTCAGACGCGGAGCGGAGGAGGTCAGAGACAGCGGCAGAGCATCACAGAACAGCCCCCGTCGGTCAGCAGCAGGCTGCCGACAAACCCGCAAAGAATGCCCTCAGTGTTGCCCTTGCATGAGAAAGCAGGGTCCATCTGCCTGGAGACGGGAAGAGAACCCATTTTCCAGGCGAGGGACAGTGGTACCCACATCCTGAGTTTCTGCCTCAGTGCAAACGACAGCTCAGCCGCCTGGACCTCGGGCCAAACCCAGGTGCTGGCTCCTCCGCGATGAAATCCACGAACACTGAGTGTGTCCACGCCAGCGGGGAGCGACATGCCGCTCCACCTGGCACCTACTTTTTGTGCCACACGAGTGATGCTCGTATTTCTAAATGGTTTAAAAACATCACCCGAGGCCCCAGGTGGGCTCTGGCCTGCAAACCCCTCACCCGGCCCCCTGGTGCCTTGTGCCCTGCCTGGCCCATCCGCACCCCACAGGATGAGGGGTCACTGCCATCCCTCATCCCCAGCAGGGACCCGAGTTGGGCACGAACTCTGTGGCCAGGCACAGCGGTGGCCGCCCCCCTCCAAGGACAGCAGCATCAGGGCACAGTCGATGGGCCATGTGGGCAGGGGCATGGGGGGGGGGGCTGCTCCGCTCCCTCATCCAGGGACCCAGCCCTTCTTCCTGCTTCTCCATCAGAGGCCAGGCATCGGCATCTTGCAACTCTGTAACAGCTCTTGCCAGAAGCACTGCTTTTCTCAGGGCCCGTTACAGAACGGTGCTCCACGTTTGTACCTCCCCCCACCCTTGCACAGTCTGTCATCTTGGGGCTGGGAGAACCTGCAGGAAGTGCTCCTTTCGTAGGGCCCCTACGGGACCAACGCGGTGGGGCTGTGCTGTGGCCGCTGGCACCGGATTCCGTCCGGGTCTCTGGGCCAGTGTCTATGGATGAAGGAGCACGCTCAGCCTGCGTGCCAGACAGGCCAGGGGCGGAGAGCTGAGGCTGCCGCGGGCGGCCCTGCACCACTGACGGGGTGGGGTGTTGGCGTGTGCAGTCCCCGCGCCCTCACACCTTCTGTGGGCTCTGGCGGCCCAGGCGGTCCGTCGTAGGCTTGGTGACACGCCCTTCCCTGCCACCTCCCCCATCTCAGCACGCCCTCCCCTGCGGGTGCCCCCTGGGACTCTCTCTTAAAGCGGCCGCCTGAGCTCATGCCCTGACTCAGGGTCCGCTTTGGGGGAGACCTACATCTCGACCATTATGGAACCTAGAGCCCAGGTTTAGGAAGCCTTGCCCCGGCACTCTCGGCGGTCCCCGGAATCCATCTCCCGCTTTGACAGCGTTTGTACGGAAGAGACCCAGGGGTGCCCCTTCCTCCAGCTTCCAACCCCCTCCAACCTCTTCTCCAGGGGCCACTTTTGAAACCACCTCGCCCCCCCACCTTAGCCCCCGAGACCAGCCAACACTGTTTGCTGACCTTGGCTCCTCCTTGCCGGACCGCCGTGAGCCCCCAGATTTGTCAGGCTGACTCCACCCAGGTGGGGGCCCATCAACCGCCTGGCCACCCTGCACCCGCAGCCCCCCACACCTCCCTCCCTCTGGGCTCCTACTTCCACCGTGAGGATGTGGCTCTGCAGGGTCTGGGCCACTTCCTCGGAGACTTGGCTGAGCATCTCTTAAAGATGCAAAACCAGCGCGGTGGCCGACTTCTCTTCCAGGACATGCTGAAGCCTTCCCAAGATGAGTGGGGTAAAACTCAGGCTGCCGTGGAAGCCACCTTGGTGAAGAACCTGACCCAGGCCCCGGTTGGACCTGCAGGCCCCGGTTCTGCCTGCAAAGCCCCTCAGCTCCCTGACTCCCTGCAGAACCTCGTCCGGGGTGAGCAGGTGGAGCTCACCGGGAAGACGGCCCACACCTGGTTCACCTCCTAGGCCGGCGGCCCCCACGCTGGGCTGGGTGAGTATGTCTTCACAAGCCTCCCCCTCAAGCACGACCACCAGCCAGCCTATGGAACCCAGAGGCCTTTGAGGGCCTCCCTGCACCCCCTCATGTCTGGCTTTTGTCTGAGCCTCTCCCTGCAAGCACTGGGCATCATTTTCACCACCCCAGAGCCTCTCCCGTGCATTGGACAGAATGGAAACAATAAAGCTTTTTGCAGGGGGGAAAAAACTTGCATCAATTACTATTTTAAAATCACGGCCATGTACCAAGATGGTGCTGGGCTCTTGCACCCGTGCCTGTGGATAATGTCACAGGCAGCTGTCAGCCCTATTTTTAAGGGTCCGGCTTTGACAAGCACAGAGAAACCAAATTCGATATCACTAAGGTTTAATTTTTTTCCCATTTTGTTCGTCAGTGGCACGTGTGAAAGCGAAATCAATTGCTCTACCAAACAGAAATCTGACCCTGCAGACAATCATATCTCTGTGGAAGAAAACAAGCCGCAGAGAAAGGAACGCGTGGAGAACACCTCCCGGGGCCCAGCAACTTGACTGACTGGACCCGCGCTCTCAAGCAGAAAAGATTAAATATTGATCCTCTGCGTGGGGGAGGGGTGGGGAGGGAGCCATCCTTGCCCCCTAGGGAGGGAGAACGCTCCAACCCCAGCCTGCGCCTGTGACAACCTCCCCGCTTTTATAGGGGGCGTGATTTGTGGAAGAGCCGCCTTATTGAGATCATTGGCCATAATTGTCACTGAAGAAATTATAATGCCCACCCCCCGCTGAGAAAATACGTCTTTGCAGATATTCAAGTGCAATGTGAATGTCAGCACTAGAAGTTAACGCACACGCCCAGGCCGAAATGATTCTTTTACCGTCTCTCACAATCTCAGATGGACTCTTTTAAAACGTAATTGGCTTCCATTCTAGCGGATGGGGAAGACAATGTTACATATAATTGATAAATGACAAAACCAAGCCAACTAGACTTAAAAAAGAGACTCCGAAAATCCACTTCTCTTCTTCCTTCTCTTCCGAGTGCTCAGGTCAATCAGCCCTGTTCTTAACCAGGAAGCATAACAAGGTCTTGGTGGGACTTGGCCAGCTGTGATCTGAGCAAGGATGGTTCGTTTCAGCCACTTGCATCTTTGTATCCCTTCTCGTTCGGTGACCATCCGACCCGAATGCCTGCCTGTCCTAAAAACACATAGCAGGTTGTTTTCCGCGCGCTGAGGCTGGGGCTGCAGCACCCCCTCTGCTTCCTGCACCAGCCTCAGCTCCTGCCATGCTCTGCACGGGAATTCGCTTGTGCATTTCCAGAAATGTATCAGGCTTGCTTTTCCGCCACACAGAGAGGCTCAGAGAATAAGAAGCTAGGCTTTGCTATGGCCACAGTTTCCAATCCTGCTTCAGAGAAGCCTAACATTGAGAAGGGGCCTCTTTTGCAAGACAGAAAGTGTGGACGTGGCAGGAAGTGAAATTGCTTCTCAGTTTCTGAGCCTCCATCCTGCCTATTTTGGACCCTAATGCAGTTAGCATCCCTCTGCAAAGGATAATCTACAACCTTGGCCTTTCATCGGGCGTTGCAGCTGCAGCTAACCGGGGCTTGGGTGACTCCGTGCGCACAAGGAAGGAGATAACTAATCTCATGCGCAGCTGAGCCCAATCAGGACCAGAAACCACCTGTCACAGCCCCAACCCAAGAGAACCGTGAGTGAAATAAATGGTGCTGGTTTTAAGCCATTAATTCTGCAGCCGCTTGTTAAAACAGCAAACTCTGACCCATACAAATACTTTAAAGGATTCTAAATTTTGTGTTCCCTCTAATGAGTGTACAAGAGTGATGATCAGAGAATTGTGCCCCACTGCTCAAAAAAGGAACATTTTCAGTGATTAAAAAAAAAATTTAACCTTGTAAACAATTTTTTTTTTAAAGATTCAATGGCCAGGCCTAGCCGGGTAGCTGAGTTGGTGGGAGCATCTTCCCATACACCAAAAGGTGCAGGTTCGATCCCTGGCTGGGGCGCGTACAGGAGGCAATCAATCGATGTTTGTATATCACATCTCTCCCCCCCCCCTTTCCTTTCTCCCTCAAATCAATAAGTATATCCTCGGGTGAGGTTTAAAACCTCCTCTGGGCCGTTATAAATTTGGCTGCTGTGGGCAGGGGTGTGTGACACTCTAAGTTTCCACACCTCTATGGTAAATGAGCAGGATGGAGAGCTGTTTTCCAGGTTTCCACAGGGCACCCAACCAACCTTTAATGGCGTTTGTCCCCTTCCTCAGTTCCGAAGACGACTAGTTTTGCACCCAGCTGCTCGGGTCCCTAATGAGATCTACCGTGAGTCCCCAATGTGCTGGAGCTCCCTGGCTTCGGTGACTGAGCATCAGCAATCTCTTCCGTTTCGGGAAGAAATCTAGATTAGAGATCATTGGAAATAAGCTTTTCTGTGGAGGGGGCAGCAGAGAGGGCCACAAACTCTCTGGAAAGAAGTGGCAACAGTATTAGTGGGGGAAAAAAAAAAAAAACCCAAGGGCAAGATAAATGTCAAGGATAGGAATTGGGGAACATATTTGCAACATCTATGAAGGCGCTGGCCTTTCTTTCCCAACGCTGTCCCTTCCCGAGCCCCCCTGCAGCACCGCTGATGCGCAGCCACCACAACGGCTCGCCTCCCAAAAGCCGGGAAGTACCTGCAGGGCCCACCACGCGCAGCGGGGTGAACTGCACCATCCCACAGCGCCGCTGCCAAGAAGGAAGCGAGCAGGCATGCCGTGATGTGGGACCACCAGCCACACCGGCTCCAGCGGGTGGAAGCAGTTTCGCGGCCTTGCCACATAAAAGGGAAAAAGCAGGGAGACTCTGGATAAAGCGCTTCTACTCCGCAGCCAAAGCATCCCCTGGGTGAGCCTTACAAGGAGCTTCCCTGCAGAGCCAGGGCCTCTGCGGAAGGGGTGGCGGCATTGCTGGTCTCCTGCAGCCAGTTCTGAGTCGTCCTTCGCTCGCTTTTAATTAACATTCAAATGAGTTCCATCGGTGGCTCACACAAGACAAATGTGTGCTAGACAAGACTGTTTCATTTTGTGGCCTTTACATCCATTAAACAATTGCTTTCTACTTGCACGGGAAGAACCAGCAAACTGTTTCAAAATTGTATCCATGAGTCCTTTATATATGTTGCCACAGGGTCCCGATTCTTGTTGCATTTAGTTCCTCGGGCACCTTCGGTTCTGCAGCATCTGCAGGGTTGTGATTTAATTGTACAAGGCGACACGAGCTTGCAAATGAGGTGGGGGAGAGAGAGAGAGAGAGGAGCTATAAATAGGAGACCTTAATTTTAGCCATTAAAAGAATGGTTATTCTAAAAATCTACCACACTGTGAGAATCTGGCTTTTTCCATGTGCTCACGTCCCTACAGAAAAGACTTTTTTTTTTTTTTTTTTTTTTTTTTTTTTTGCCTTGGAGGGAATACAGGGCAAATACTCTCAGTTGTGAAATCCCAGACAAGAGAATGCTTTCTCTGAAAAATGTAGCTGTGGGGGGTGGAAATGATGCAATCAGGTGGAGAAACAGCTGCCTCCAAAACAAGTTTCCTGGTGCAGGTGGAGCAGTAAGCGGGAACAGAGACCCCTTCTGTGGCCTCCTTATCTCCGGGCGTATTTTTGGATCCTCACTAATTCCTGGGGAAAATGTGCACGCACACATTTTATTTTTAACAAATGCTCTCCCCAGTACGCAGCCTTGTCCGCCTCTAACTAAGTCATCTTCGGTGACTGGCTGGGGACTGGCGGCGGGGGGGGGAGGATGGGAGTGGAAGCAGCGAAAGGAGAAACTGGCCGGCCGGGCGGGGAGGTGAGGGGAGCAGGCGGTGTCAGCCCCCAACGGAGACGCCAGGTGCTGCGAGGGGGGACCGCAGGGGCCTCCCGGAGCAGGCCCTCAGCCCACGCACTTGGCAAGGAGCTGGCAAGAGCAGTCTTGTTTTTTGAAACTTGCTTCCTCGTGTCGTTCGAGGAATCGCGGGCTCCAAAGGCCCAAATCCTGATGGGAGTTGGTTTTCTCATTCAAGGAAGCTCACCTGCAGAGGAATCCCTGCGTGTTTTCGAAAAATGAATTGGGACGCAAAACTAAGGCACAGCCAAATTTGAATTAAAAAGTATCGACTCTCCGTGTCCTACTCTCTGTCTCCTCACCCCATCCCCAAAGCCACAACTTTCGTTTCTTAGTTTCTTCTAGGAGTCACCTCTGTACTTCTAAATAATGTGAACATACTGGTATTTCTTGATTTATTAATTTTAGCCATTCCCTCGATGTCTATTATGGTAGTTAAGGATTTTGCTGGGTTACTACCCCTGTTCAACTCTGTGCATCCCCTCAGCTGAGATGTTATAAGTTGTTTTTTAATCCTCACTGGAGAGTATACTTATTGATTTGAGAGAGAGAGAGAGACACATCGATGTGGGAGAGAAACATTGAAACGTCGATCGGTTGTGCCTGCCCTGGGGATTGAACTCATGACCACTGGGTGGACAGTACAATACTCCATGCAGAACAGATGTTCTGACCTTTGTTTCTGCAGCCTGGATGCCCACATGCCTGCTTGGAACTATAACTAGGAGAGCCCCCCCGCCCACTTGTTCAGCCAGAGAAAGAGTGTCTCTGTGGACACAGCGGCCCTGGGGCCCGTGGCTGCCCCAGGATTTCGCCTGCCTGCCTGCCTACCCGCCCTGGACACATGACCTGAGGTTCCAGACGACTTCTTGGAATCCTGGGGGAGTCTTCAGGTTCCTGGCATTTCCAGGGAACGAACTGACAATTCCTGGAAGGAGTGGGTTCTTCAGGCCGTGTTGGGTAACAGGAGAGAGGGAAACAGGGTGTCAGCCAGCACAAGCAACACCCGGCTGGAGGGAGCCAGGCTGGGGGTGGGGGGGGGGGCAGAGGGCAAGGACAGCGAGTCAAGGGTACAGTTGGTCTCCTTCCGCTGCCGTTCAGCCACGCAGGACTCCAGGCTCCCTTAGGCTCACCCCCTCTCTCTCTGCCTGTCTCTCTCTCTCTCTGTGTCTTTCCGTCTCGGTCTCTTTCTGCCTCTCCCCATTTCTGTCTCACCCCCGCTTCGCCTGTCCCCCTTCGTCACCCTCCTCCTCCCTCCCCCTCCCCAAGTGCCCGTGACAGCAACCTTTCCAGGTTCCCGTGCCCAGAGGTCTGCACGGTGCTGACCTAGCATCGAATCTCGTTACATCCACTTAGGTGGCAAAACATCCTCACCGTACGGGCCCTTTCCGAAGTGCAGGCAACAGCGGGCCTCCTTACCTGTGGGCAAATGTTCACACCGTGTTTCCTGTCCGTGGGCCTGCAAACGTGACCTCCGCGGACCCCCATCACAGCCCTGAAGGAGGTGCTGGCTCCTTGCCCCCCCACACCCCCCTCGTGCTGCCGGGCAGGTGAGAATACCGAGGCCCAGAGCGTGGCCCCAGCGTGTGCCACGGGGCATCTGCACACCCCATGCTCTCGGCCTTTCGGGGTGGCTCCCTGTCTCCGTGGGGTTAGTGCACAGACAGACTGGGAGCCGGAAACGCTTGGTGTTTCGCCATCGAACAGCCTACTCTGAAATCAAGCCCGTGGGCCTGGGACTGAACTTTACGGGGCGGTTTCAAATGCAGAGCCGAGCCTGAGTTTGGTGTTCCGAATGTTCCTTGGGGGTCCCATCCTGACCAGGGGCTGGCGCTGAGGACCCCCAGGCAAGCCCACGGAAGCCGAGAGGGCATGGCCGGCCGCCGGTAACGCCCAGGAACATGAAACCCCCACCTCATTCCATCGGGGCCTGCCGGTGGTGCGGGCTGCGCGGGAACTGTGAGCACTTACTGCACGTCTTCCGCTCCGTGGAGTTCAACGTCCCACGTGATGGCGAACCCCCACCCCCACCCCCACCCCCACCCCCACCCCCCGCTGGCTGGGTCTGCCTAGGACCCAGCGAGCTCACGACTCCTAAGATCCGATGATTCGGGACTCCGCTGGTTTGCATTACCTGAAGGTTTGGGCAGAAGCTGGGGGAGAGGGAAGCTTCATGAGGAAAAGGCTGGCGAATTGTTGTCGTGGAGGAAATACCGCAGGGACGACGAGAGAAATCCCCTTTTCAGACGGTGGAGCTCAGAGCAGCGTGAAGCTATAGGTCAGCAGCACGCACTGCTTCATGCTCACTCTTTCATACGTGTAATCAATCACATGTGATCTTTCTCGTGTCCCGGGCTTAGCTGCCACATCCTGGGGTGACGCAAGGGGCCTCTTATTTATGTTTGCATTTGCCTGGTCATGGTGTCCCCTGAGCCCCTAGGAATAGGTCAGCGCCTGCCATCTCTTTAAACCCAACCTGTCTTGCCCTGGCTGGCGGCTCAGTTGGTCAGAGCACCGTCCCAGGGCCAAAGGTGGCAGGTTCAATCCCTGGTGGAGGCACATAGAGAAGGCAACTGATTGATGATGTTCTCTCATATCGATGATGTGTTGACCTTCTCTCCTCCTCTCCCTCTGAAATCAATCATTTCCCAAACTCGGGAAAGCAGAGACATGGCGGAGAGCCCCCAGTTTACGGAGATGGTGAGCGGGCAGGGATAAATATTCAGGTCCAAGAAAAAGCACCAAGTCTCAGCGTAAGCTGTGAGTGGCCTGCCCGCCGGCCACACGGCCGTGACCTTTGAACAAAGTGTCAGGAAGTGAGTCAGTGCCGGGACGTGGCTTTCGAGTTTCCATATGACTTTCAATCGCTAGGTACAGACAATTAACTAATTCGGGGAAAGACTCTCCAAAAGTCATTGGAAGCGTAGGCCTGGCAAATTAATTGGCGCAGTTTCTCCTCGATTCGACTCCTAATAGAATGAATAAATGGCTTTTCATGCATTTAATAAATATTAGATAACTAGAAATTGGTTTTTCCCTGATTGCGGTGCTGATAGTTTTAGCATGCATCTAAAGATGTCACATTGGGTATTCTGAATATACCCCTGCCTTCTGCCACGGTCATTAGTACCTAATTTCACGGGGGTGTTTTCTTCCCCTGAAGCTTCCAAAAAAGTGGCACACTAATTATGAAATATTCTCAGTTGTTCAGTAAAGCTCTCAGAGGACCTCCTTAAGGTGACAATTTGTGAACCAAACTGGGTTACTGTATGTCGTTAACTATGATAAAAAGCATTATTGTTTTAAAAATATTATCAATTCACAGCTTTTCTATGAATTCACAGCTATCTCCCCCCAAAATCTGATGTGTTGTCATTTTATCCCAATTCTGGACTCCTCCTTTTTATTTTTAAAAAAATAGTATTTTATTTGTTTTCCCTTTTAGAGAGAGGGGAAGGGAGGGAGAGAGGCAGGCAGAGAAACCCTGGTAGGTTTTCCATTGATAGAATTTTCTTTAAAAAGAAAAAATGGCCAAAACAGATTTTTCTTAAAGATTTTATTGATTTATGTTTAGAGAGAGGGGGAGGGAGGGAGAAAGAAAGGGAGAGAAACATCCACGTGTGGTTGCCTCTCACGCACCACCGACCGGGGACCTGTCCCGCACCCAGGCCTGTGCCCTGACTGGGAATCACACCGGCCACCTTCTGGTTCCTAGAACACAGCTCACCCCACGGAGCCACAGCGGCCAGAGCAGGCCTCTGCTTTTTACACCAGCACGCACAAGCAGGACAAAGGCCTCCCGTGGGGGACCAGGGTGCATGGAATGAACCCTCCCAGGAAGAGGTGACAATAATGTCCTTCCCAGTGTGCTTCCTACACCGCCCCCCCCCCACCCCGTCAGCTGGGACCTAAGCCACCCTGGCACCCAAGCTGCAGTGGGGGCTGGGACAAAGACGCGGCTAAGGCATGGCTGCATGACCCCTGTCCCCTGCCCGGAAAGGTAAGACCTTGGGGTCGAATGCACGTCACTCGAAACACTCACTCTAGAGATCCTCACAGTGGAAAGGCCTCCAGGGGGCTCGAGCATCCCCAGTTCACCCAGGGATGCTGCTACCTGCGTGGCAATGCACGGGACAGCCCCACGATGAAGAAGGACCGCGTCCAGAGTGTCCATAGGGTGGAGGCTGCAACAGCTGCCTCACCCGAGGGCGATGGGGTGAGCCTCTCGGGGGGACACCAGGCAAGCCTTCTGTGACACTACTCACCTCAAATCACCCAGTGGGATGAACGCTGCGTTTCCTGCCCAGATGGACCCCATTCCGCTGATTATTTCGTCCGTCAGCACAGGACCGGAGCAGGTGAGTTTGGGGGATGGTGGGGAAAGGTGTCAGAAGGTTCTGCAACTCAAGAAACTATGGGATCAGACCGAGCAGCTGCAACACAGAGCAACTCCCAGCCTGTGCAGACCAGGACACGGAGACGTGAGCCCCAGGGAGAAGCCAGACTCCCGGAAGGCCACGGTGGGCAACTCAAAAGAGCACATTTTTGTGCCTCAATAACTGTGCTCATGAGAATGGACCTCAGTTTGGGGAGGCTGCCGGGGGAAGGGATGGCCTGCCGCTACCTCTGGGGAACGTGGCGTCTGGCGGCACGGCTGGCGAGGAAGAAGGAGCCAGGCGATTGGGAGGCCCTGCGTGCCTCGTCCACTACTGTGCGGCTCTGAGCTTACTCACTCTGTGCTTGTCTGGGCTGCCTCCACTTCTTCTCCAGCCCGGTTAGGGTGCCGCAGTCTTGTCCGGCGCACATTCCTAGTCCCGTCTTCTTGTTACATTGCATACCTCCTTGGTTACAGTAGTAGCCTCCCACGCTTAGGCGGATGATACCAAATGTCTGCAGGGCGTTCTTCACTCCCTGGCTGGCTTCCAGCACCATGTTTGGTAAGTGATTTGCAAACACCTACACGTAATTTTGCATGAAATGAATGTCTTCCAAGGCGGGGCTGTCCCAGATGAGAAGACAAAGGCCCTTCACCCGCATGCTGTCCCTGGGGCATAGCAGGAGTCTGGACCTGTCCCACCGTGTTTTCCTGGAGAAATGCCTGCAGTGGGTGCTGCCAGCTGCGCCGTAATTCCGTACAGGGTGCGGTGGACGGCCAGGAGCCTCTGTCTCGTGGTGCGGACGGATATCCCGATGAGGCCTGAGCAGCGAGCCTGGAAATTCCGTTTGCGTGATGAGAAAGATGCGCTTGAAGGGAGGGGGAGGAAGAGTGCGGCAGGCCGCACAAAGGCCCCCAGAGGTGCCCCTGCTGAACTCCTCAGAGGCCATGAGTCCGTGCCGCCGTGGCCGGGGGGCTTTGCAGATGAGTTCCCTACAGATCTTGAGGTGGGAGGGGGATCCAGGATTAGCTGAGGGGGCCCAGGGCATCCCAGGGTTCTTGGCAGAGGGGCAGGGAAGTCAGGAGAGAATGAGAAGTGAGGGTGGAAGCGGAGGTCGGAGGTTGGAGGTCGGAGTGAGAGCTGTGAGGATGCAGCCTGTGCTGCTGCTTTGAGGATGGAGGAGGGGCCCGGAGCCGAGGAGTGCAGGTGCCTCTAGAAGCTGGAAGGGGTAAGAAAAGGAACCCTCCAGGAGCCTCCAGGAGGGACGCAGCCCTGGGACCCTCTTTGCATTGCTGATCTCCTGAGCTGTGAGCATAAATATGTGTTGTTTCCAGCCACTCAAGCTTAGGATAATGAGTTTCCGGCAAAGAAAACCAAATACAGTGAGGACAGCAAATCAGCCATGGCCCCTGGGGCAGCAGGGAGTGCCCGGGGTGGTGGTGGTGGGCAGGGGGAGTTGTCCTGTCCTCACCTGCCCCTGCTGCCCCCCCCCTGCATCCCCTTGGCCACTGCGGGGGGCAGAGAATTCAGTCAGACCCAGCAACTGAGGAATAAGGGTCTCAGTGTTTCCTTGGGGGACCCCTCATGGCGTCCCCCCTTCAGTCCAGGTGCCTTTCGCCACTGCCCTCTTGACATGTCACCGTTCTCATCACTGGCTCTTTTTTAAAAAAATATTTTTTTATTGGCCCCGGCAGGGAGCTCTGTTGGTTAGAGCATCGCATATGGTCGCATGGGCCAAGGTTGCAGGTTCAATCCCTGGTCAGGACACGTACAAGAATCAACCCGCGAATGCATCAATAAGTGGGAGCGTGGATCAATGTTTCTCTCTCTCCCTAAATATCGACCAATTGATACAAATTTATTGAGGTCATGTATGCATGACACTTCCCCAACAATTCCGTGGCACCAGGAACAGTCACATTTCGTGCACACTGGACCCAGACCCACGTCGAAGACCCATCTTCGTCTTCCCCAGCTGAAAGTCTCCAGTTTCCCAGAGAAGCAATCGCTGCCCATTTTCTCCTCTCCTCCAGCTCCTGGGAACCGCTTGTGCATTTCCCGTCCCCACGGGTCTGCCCGTTGCAGCTCGTTCACACAAGTGCAATCTGTCCTGTCGTGTGTGGCTGAGTTCTCCGGGCGTAGTCCTTCCCGTGTTCCTCTGCGTGGCAGCGTGGACGAGAACTTCATTGCTTTCTTGGGCTGCAGAGCCGTGCGTGGTATTGCCGGACCAGCTTCGTCTGCTGGTGGGCGCTCGGACGGCCTCTACCTTCCGGCTCTTGTGAGGAATGCCACGATGTGCGCCGGCGTCCGTTTGGGGTCCTACTTTCGCTCCTCTGGGTGTACCCCTGGAAGCCGAGTGCATGCATCACGTGATCATTTCGCGCTTAACTTTTCCCACAGCAGCCGCACCGCTTCACCTCCCCACCAACAGTGAGCCGGGGGCTCCGATGGCTCCACCCCCTCACCAGCGCTGGTTTCTTCCCCTTCGGTTGTTTGCTTGTCTTAACTCTAGCCTTGCTCGAATGTAGGTGTGAGTAGCACGCTCTTGATAGAAGAGCGTAGCTGAGCACCCGGCCCCCGCCCTGGGCAGAGCAGGGCACGGGGTGAGCGGGGACACCTCAGGAGCGTCCAGGAGGAAAACCCTCAGCACGGACAGGGAAGGGTGGGGAGGGAACGGGACATTCTGTTCGGCATATGACATACGTGGTCTCTCCCCTTCACGATGAGCTTAACAGAGGCAGGAAATTCAGAGGCGAAGGAACCCAGTGTCCATCAATCCGTGAACAGAAGGCCGTCTACCCAACACCAGCAAATGTTCGCTATCTGGCCTTCAAACAGGAGGAAGTCCGATCACACACCACCACACGCATAAACCTTAGGGCCGTGATGCCAGGGGATCCGTATGCCAGTCACAAAAAGGCGAACACTGTCAGATTCCCTGCACATGAAGTGCTCACATTCACAGGGAAGGAACGCGCAACGGGGTTCCCAGGGGCTTGGGGAGGGGGCGGGGAATCGTATAGTTGTGGGGAGTTTCCCTTTGGCGAGGTGGAAAGCTTGCGTGGATCTGTCTTCCACCACGTCGGCAGCCTTCGTGGACTGAGCTTACGCATGGGTAAGATGGTCCGTGGGTGTCACGTGACAACAAAAACCTCTGCGAAAGCACCGAGTCCTGGAGATTCTTCTCCACTTGTATCTGCGACGGAGGCGCATGGTTTCTCATTGCCTTGTCCCTTGAGGTCAAGGAGAAAGACCGCTAGGCGAACTTCCTCGGTGGCCCACAGAACCCGTAACTGGGTCTCAAACATGGCCTGCTGTGCCTGCCTGCCCCCCTCCTTCAGAGAGTCTGTTGCCAGGAGAGTAGCTTCCTTAAGTGGCTCGGTAATGGCTTATTGATCCCACACCTCCACTCTCCCCAACTCCCCGGCCTCCGATTGATCGTGGAGGCAGGAACAATATTGCGAATCCATTTAAGGCCCGCGGCCATGCACGCACGCGCGCAGCCTAGGGCTCGAGAGATCGCGCTGACAGCTGAGCAGAAACTGGCCCCTCTCGCTCTGAGTTTTCTCGCTCAGTTTCCAGGGCGGCAGGAACCGCGGGGGTTGGGAACCTCGGCGGGGGGGGGGGCACCCTGGAGTCCGTGCCATGTGCCTTCAGGTGGGGAGGAGGGTGCGAGGGAAGAACGGCTCTCACAGGGAGATGATGCCTGAGATCCGCCCGAATCCACCCCCCAGACCTCACACCTTCCACCCCAAAACGCGGAGCAATAAGTATTTTCTAAGAGCTTCCCATCGGGGCCGCGATGAAGCACGTTCGAGGGACAGATGGCGTTCGGTAGCCCTCCTCCTCGGTCGTCTTCCCCCACCGGCGAGTTCCAGCGCCACACTGACTCGGAAAAACGATCCTGGGAGGGTGTACCCTTGAGCTCTATTTTTAACTGCCTGGCTGGTTGAAAGGTTGAATCCCTTCTGAAGCCCTGCTGGAGCCCACTGAAACCCTGTAGCAAGAGATCTTCTTTATGTTCGTGGCTATTTTCACCCCTGAGGAGAAGGACTCTGCCTTCATCCGAGCTTGGAGGGGAGGCGGCGCAGGACGGCCTGCCTGGCGGCGGGCTTGTCCACTGGCTGTTCTGGGCTCTGCAGAAAACGGTGCTAAATTCAGAGGCTTATCAGGCGGCTCTTTAGGTGGCTCAGTGTTTCCATCGCTTGAAGTTCTCACATGCTAATAAAGCCTGATGCACTATTTTTGGCCAGGAATGAATGCATTACACGTTTCAGAGCTGATATTTTTCCATAACAAGCAAATGTTCTGCAAGGGAGAGGAAAAACCACCCACGCAAGGTGCAATTGGACTGGATTTTTCCCCCCCTATTGCTGGGGAGCTGTTGAAGCAGAGCAGTGGACAGAAAGGTAACCCCCCCCCCGCCCCGGGAAAATACACCTACAAAGTCTGCCTGCTCCTACCTTCTGTCTTTTGCCTACAGGTTCTTTTTGCCGGTGTTGGTTTCCCAGTGAGGCACCAGGCGTTTTCAACTACACGCAATGAAAAGGCTCCGTCTGGGAGACAGCAGGATGAGTCTGCAAGAGTCTGAGAGAATGCGTTTGTGATTCTCCCAGCCCCGGTGAGAAGGAAGGCTTGGCCACAGCCTCCCTGGACACTGAGCGCCCTCGTTAAAATCCGAAGTAGAACAGCGACTCGTGTCTGCGGTGACAGAAATCCAAGTGTTTCGTGGGCACATGCACTGAGATGGGGAATGCAGGGAAACGTGGGGGAACGTTCTAGAAACCTACCATGTCCTGTTGGGGCAGGCAGTCAACTCGGGGGAACATTCTAGAAGCCTACCATGTCCTGATGGGGCAGGCAGTCATGTGGGTATATGCACAGGTAAAATACACACCTTGATTGTGCACTTGCTGTATGCAGGTTACACCTCAGAGGTGAAAGGCCAAAGTCCAGCGCAAGCCGAGGCTGGTGTGGGAAACAGCGCAGCAGACAGAAACTGAGTGACTAAAGGTCAACAAAGGTCATTCACACCAGGCCCTGTGCGCTTCTGTCTGAGTCCCCTTCCTGGCCCTCCCCCCCCCTTCCTCTCCTCTGCCAGGGCTGCTTTTGTTCCATGTTCCTCTGTTCTTCTTCAGCCAGCTTCTCGCACAAAGATGGAGCATTTTAAGAGCTTAATATCGGATTACTCATCTTACCCTCTTGAATGCATTCTCTCTCTCTCTCTCTCTCTCTCTCTTTTTTTTTTTTTTTTTGAGAGGGAGAAACATTGACTCCTTGTTCCACCCGTTCAAGCGTTCATTGGTTGAGTCTGCCTATGCCTCAGCGGGGATCGAACCCACAGTGTTGAGGCATCCGCAATGCATTCTCTGATCAACTGAGCTACCGGGCCAGCGCCCTGAGTGTGTTCTACTTCCAGCCTTCAATGTAGACGGACAAGTACAAAATGCGTCTCTCGCTCTGCCTGGGTGGCTCAGTTGGTTGGAGCCTTGCCGTATGCACCGAAAGGTTGTGGGTTCAGTCTTGAGTCGGGAGGACACGTATGGGAAACCAGTCCATGTTTCTCTCTCTCTCTCTCTCTCTCCAGCTGCTGACCTGTATTTCAGGGCAGAGTACAGCCAGGATTTCTTGTAGCTTCTCAGTTGTTGCAAACACAATTTAGCCGTGTGTGTATTCCTTTTCCATTAGTGAAGTCGTTATTATTTACTGCCCCTGCTCAGGAAAACAAACCCAACTCTTTGCCCCAAGAAGCTTAGACATCCGCCTTCAGTTTTCTCTCTGGGTGGTGGAGGGGACAGAGGCCAGTGTCTGCCGGGATCGGAACCTCTGCTTGCGAATGCGTCTGTTCCTGGCCCCCAGCGCCCATGTGGCTGGCTCCCTTCGCTAGCCCCGAAAATGGAGCTGCAGCCAGATTTCCAGGGGCACAGGCGTCTGTGATTCTGCAGTTTAGCGTGGAGATGATCTTTGGTTACTTTGTGGATATCAAATCAATTGTATTCTTTAAAAGGAAACTTTTGTGTATCCTGCTAACTTGGATGACTTTTGCCCCTGCCTTTTTCCTTTGGGTGCGATGAAATTCCCATCCCGTAAAATGAGCCCCTCTTACGCACACCCCCGAGGGGCACTTAGCCTGCTCCTAGAGCCACCGTGCGGGTCCGAAGCCTTTTCAGGACTCCCGGGGGGACCGCGTCCCCATCAGGCAGCCCCTGCTCATTCCGTTGCCACTTAGCTGCAGCCCCAGGCAGCCCGTAATCTGCTTTCTTTCTGCCTCTAATGGCAGACCCGTTCCGGCCCTTTCCCGGGAATGAAATCATGTGACGTGCGACCTTTGGTCTCCCGCGTCTCCGCTCAGCGTGTTCTTGAGGTTCGGCCGCATTTTCCAGCAACCGCCGGAAATTCATTCCATTTAGTTTTCAATGAAAACACCATCAAGAAATGATCCTTTTAGGCACACGGTGGGCGGCCGAGTTATTGATGGAGCGCCTACTACGTGCACGGCACTGTACTGCCTTCGGCCGGCTGTAAAAGTGGGTGTCGTTTCTGACAGGAGCCTGGCCTGGGAACCGTAGGACAGGAGCACCCCGGGGCCCCGCCCAGGTGCCGGAGTCTCCGACCGAAACCAGCCAGTAAGGCTGTATCTGAATGTTTTGTTTTCTCTGACGACAGATCCGTGTAAAAGGCAGTCGGAACAAAATGAAATTTACATGATTTCACAGGTGTTTGTTTTCGGTTTATTTTTGTTAGAAGACCCGCTGAATGGCTATTTGAAGAGCACCTCATTCCTTAGGAAGGAACCGTTGTATTCAGCTGGGGGAAAAAAAAATCCCTAAAAGTGCCAGATCCATTAAGAAGTAATAACAAATGCAATTTGGAAGGAAGCACGGGGTCTTTCCTTTTGTACAAGACTCCACGTCCGATGATTTGAGTATAAACGCATCCTGACAAAATTTTACCTGCTTTTCGCATGTATTTATTCAACTGGTGTTTCCTTCCTAAAGTGTTTTTACAGGGCAAATAAAATATACAACACCAGGCTTCTGCCGCTGTGTGCCTGCCAGGTTCACGCAACGTTCAAATTGTGCACGGAAGTCCTCCTGAAGCTGTTTCTCCAGCACAGCTGATGGACCGTTGAAAGAATCTGAAGTGTTTCAGCCTGAAGGGTAGGTTGAGACTGTAGCACAGATCTTGTGAGGGAGCGAAACCCCTGTGCTGCCCACTTGCGTACGTGCTGACAGAAACACCTAATTTAGAGGGATAAGGGTGGAGGAACACAGGCATATTTCTGAGCTACACAATTCTACGTATCACAGCCAACGCAATTTCCGCATCCACGAGGTCACACAAACAGCGAGAGGCTGTTGAGATTCTTCCCCCTCCCTCTTCGCAAAGGGGTCCCAGTGTCTGGTCCTGCCCACCGGGGTCCCTGAGGGCACAGGCAGGTATCTGGGGCCCGTCTCCACGGTCCAGTGTAAAATAGGGAACCCGGATCCTTCACAGGCCGGCACAGGCCTTAGTGAGTAGGCTGAAGGAGGAACCACAGGATGAGAACGCAGTTCTAACGGGGACAAATCAAACGGTCACCTTCGAGGGAGGCAGGTGGTGCCGCCGGCCCCTGAGCGGGGAAGTGGACGGGCGAGGGCCTGCAGGGCCCACCTGGCCAACAGTCCTGCCTCGTGACCCTGTGAGGTACAGCGTCCCTGTGTGCCAGCTCGAGGGGCTCCAGCAGGGAGCTCCCTTGCAATGCCTGCACCCCCTTTCCTTCTTTCTGTCCAAACCGTCCGTCTTCTGTCCATGCGCAAGAGCTGGTGTGAAACAGAGAGATCTCTCCTCTCGTCATTTCGCGGCTGAATAATATTCTCTTTCGGTGCAGTTTCCCCCTCTCAGGCCCTACTTTGGAACTAGCAGTCTGCTCCCCGCTGTTCCCAGGAGTCAGGTGCTGTACCACTCATGTGCTGGGCCCCCGCAGGACACCGAGAACGGGGAGGTGCTCCATGCAGGTGACCTGGGGCTGTCCTCCTGCTGTCCACACACCTAGGGGACCCACGAAGGGAGGGGCTGAAGAAGAGGAGGGTGGCACTGGGGTGCTTGGGGATGGGCAACTCGGCCCCTCCTTCCCAGGGAGCCCCGGAGACTGGCTCCTAGTCCCGGAGTTCCCTGCTGGTCCCTCCACTCCTCATCCCCACCGGAGCTGGCAGGGGTGCCCGCCAAGGTGGCCACACACTGTGGGTCCCTTGGCCGCCAGCAGCAGCAGCAGCAGCAGCAGCAGCATGCAGGTCTGCTTGGAAGCATTTCTGCAGTCGCGCTGACCTCATCTAGAATCACACATGCCTTCTCCAGCTTCTTGCACAAGGGAACTGAGGGACCTTCACACGCTGTTGTCCCAGCAGCAGGAGCCCCGCCTGTGGTGCTGAGGTTCAGCTGGGCCATCAGGGTGGCGTGGTCACCGAGGTCCCCCCGCCCAGCAAGGACTGGGGCCAGTGTGCAGCCAGCCAATGCGCGGCAGGGCAACTCTGAGATCCGCACCTGCTGGGGTCCTCTGAGCCTGCAGCGGGTGTCCCTGGGGAGCGTGCGCACACCCCAGCCTTCAGGTGAAGAAGCCCTGCTTGGTCCAGGACTGGTGTACAATGCCCCCTGTGCAACTGGGCACATCTGACGTAGAATAATGCTTCCAACCCAGCCGGAATGGCCTTGGGGTGGAGAGAGAAGACAGGAGGAGGAGCAGGAGGAAGAAAGAGGAAGAGGAGGAAGGAAGGGGGAAGGGAGAAAAGAAAGGAAGAATGGGGAGAAGACAAAAAATTAACAAAAAGAGAGAGTCCAAGAAAGGGGGGAAAGGAAGAAAGGCACGAAAAGTAACAGCGAGAAGAGGCGAGGCAGAGGGAAGGGAGGCAAAGGCAGGAAAAGAGAGGAGAGGAGAGAGGCTTGGAAACCCTCGCCCCAGCCCTCCGAGCCCCGGCCGGTCAGCTGCCCTGTCCTGGGCGACCCCTCACCTTGGAGGCCCTCGCGCTGAACGGTCCGTCCCGGCTCCCCCGAGGGCAGAGGCTGCTGACCAGTCCTGCCAAACCCGGAACAGCCGGCAGGTGATGGCCGATTTCCTCCGCGTAAATAATTGAGTTGGTTCTGGGTACACGCAGACCCAGCTCGGGTGACTTTGGCCAGACCGCGCCGGCGCCTGCCGAGCCTGGCTGGCACGGGGCCCCCTGAACCTCCGCGCTCCCCGGGGCGGCTCCGGAGTCCACGGGGCTGCAGCCAGGAGGGGCAGGGCCGGGCCTTTGGACCACAGCCTGCGGCCCCCTCTTCAACTCCGCGGGCCTCTCAACACAGCGCGAGCTCAGTGCTGAGCACGGGGCACTTGTGTCTGGGCACTGAATGCTGGACATGCCTGACCGGGTGGGAGTGAGGGGGGCGGTCCATCCTCCCAAGGGCTCCTGCGCCTTCCCAGTTCTCGCTGCTCCCAGCCAGTCCCCTTCGGCCCAGCTGCAGTGACGCTGCAGAGAAGAGGTCAGCAGACGAAGCTGGTGCTGCCGTGGTGAGCCCACGCAGAGGCCGTTTCGGTCTCCCTCCGGAATGACCGGCTGCACCACGGATGCGTCGGGGACAGAGAAGCACTCAGAGCCACTGCCGTGGGTGTGGGGGACACCCCCGGGGACCCCCGGAGAGCCTGCCCTTGTGCGGTGGGCCCCTCCCCTAGCGTGTGGGTGGCCCCCTGCGTGCTTCTAGCCCGTAGGCTGTGGTAACGGTGAAGGTCCTTTCATGGGTGACTGTAAGGCCCCGAATCAGGTGATCGTGAGTTGCCCCTGGGGCAGCTGGTGTTTCCGATGTGAGGGCAGTGGCGATGGGCCCTAGTGGCTCAGAAACATGAGCTCCGGCAGGGGCAGCAAACATGCCCGTACCCCTTTTCATTTTATTTTGTGAAGGATGTTATTTACTTATTTTTAGACAGAGGGGAAAGCAGGGAGAACGAGATGGAGAGAGACATCCATGTGTGGTTGCCTCTCCAGCGCCCCCTATGGGAAACCTGGTCCACAACCCAGGCATGTGCCCTGCCTGGGAATCGAACCGGAGACCCTTTGGTTCACAGGCTGGTGCTCAATCCACTGAGTTACACCAGCCAGGACCCCTACCACTTTTTTTTTTTTTTTTAATTTATTGCACTTTTTTCATTACCATCTCACCCCCTTGGACCTTCCTCCTCACCCGCTACAATCCATGTGCATGACCCTACCCCTTCCAACTTTAAGCTTTAAAGGTGATTTGTTTGTAGTTCTCTTTGTGAATGACTTGGTATGTTCACAACAATGTTTTGGATGACATTTAAGGCAAATCGTGAGCACCGTCATGCAATTCCGTGTTACACACAGACAGGAAATTCCGCTTTGGGATCCCACCCGTGTGTGTGTATGTGCCCCAAGTCAAGGCTGTGCCCCAGTTCGGATGTAGCAGTTGCGGTTCCACCGGAGCAACAGAACCAGGGGAAGATGCACGCTAAGAGATTGACCGTGAGGAACTGGCCGGCGCCGCGCTGGGAGGCTGGTGGGGCAGGGATGAAGTGCGCAGGGTGTGCCCTTAGGGCAGGCAGGGTAGAACGCTCTCGGGAACAGGCTGAAATGATCATCGCAGGGGAAATGTCTTCTTTTGCAGGGAATCTGGGTCCTGCTCCGAAGGCCCTTTACCTGACCTCCTGAGGCCCACCCAGAGGGCATAGGCTCCCCTCCCTTGCTTTAGGCCAACTGATTATCCCGTCTACAAAATACCTCCTCAGCCACACCTAGATTAATGTTTGCAGTGGGTTGAACTGTGTTTCCCTACCCCCGTACGGGGGGTGGGGGGGGGAAGATATTCAGTCCCTAACCTCTGGTACTTGTGAGAGTGACATTATTATTATTATTTATTTTTATTTTTAAAGTAATACTATTATTATTTTTTTATTTATTTTTCAGAGACAGAGGGGAAGGGAAGGAAAAAGACAGGGAGAGGAACATCAACGTTGGTTGCCTCTCATGTGCCCTGACTGGGAATCCAACCTACGACCTTTTGCTTTGCAGGCTCACGCTCCATGCACTGAGCCACACCAGCCAGGGCCGGGAGGACATTATTTGGAAATAAGGTCTTTAAAGACCGAATCGCGTTAAGATGAGGTCATACTGGGTTCGGGCAGGCCCTCAATCCACGCCTGGTGTGTTTAATAAGAGAAAGGAGAGGCGGATTTGGGCATGCGCGCGCGCACACGGAAGGAGAGGGCCCTGTGAGGACGCAATGCAGCCGGAGATTGGGGTGCGGCGGCTGTAAGACAAGCCACACCCAGGACTGCCGGCTGCCACCCACAGCCAGAGGCAGCAAGCGAGGATTCTTCCACGGAGCTTGCAGCGGGAACATGGCGCCCCTGACACCTTGGTTTTGCGCTTGTGGCCTGCAGGGCAGCGAGAGGGTAAATCCGCGTTGTCGTGTGCGACCACGCCCTGCGTGATACTGTCTCACAGCGGCCCTAGGAAAGGGGGACAGGGTTGGAGGGAACGGCCCCACGTCAGAGGCTGCCCCAGCACGGGATGCGTCCGTCCTCCCACTCTCCTCCACTGCGCTCGCGTCCTGGTGGGTGGGAAAGACAAAGCCAATGAGCATGACCCACGTGTCTGCTCGGAGTGATGGAGGTGAAGGAGGAGCGCCCGCATCCTGACCGAGGACCAGCTACGCTGCGGGGCCTGGGCCACCACTGGAGGGGGAACGAACGTTCCTGCAGGACCGTGGTGTAGGGGGCAGGGATGAGCAGGACGCCCTGGGCAGCAGCCCAGGCCAGGGTGGTGGGTGCGCAGGACCGGATACAGACAGGAAGTGGGAGGAGGCAGAGCCTCCCGCCTCATATTAATTTTTAATGAGTCTTTAATTATACCAGAACGACATACCTTGCTATATTCTCTGTCTGCTTGGTTTGAGTTTTTTCACATAAAATGTTTTTCTTGTCTCCCTCCCTGGAGGTCCCTATTACTCTCAAATCATTTCGTTTTCAATTTCCTAACGTGACTCTGTATTTGTATTCAAATAGAAGCGTTTCGTGTTTAAAAATAATTCTCTTCCTGGTCAACTGACATGCAGCATTCAATGTATTTAAGCTAGCTTTCCGTTTTTTAATTTATTATTATTTTTAATCTTCATCCAACAATGTGTTTGTTGATCTTAGAGAGACAGGAAGCAGGCGAGGGGGGGGGACAGAGAAAGAAAGGAAGAGAGGGAGAGACACAGGAACATGAATGTGAGAGAGAAACTTCGATCAGTTGCTTCCCCCGTGTGCTCTGACTGGGAGTCGAACCCACAACCTAGGCCTGTGCCCTGACCGGGAATTGAACCGGCAACCTCCTAGTTCACGGAAGGATGCTGCGAACAACGGAGCCACCTGGCCAGGGCTACACCAGCTTTTTCCGTTTTAGAAGTGAATGTTTTCCAGTTAGCGCCGTGGAGCTGAGGGCTCCCACTCACCCTCACGCAGGTCACCACAGCGAATCAGCCACAGCCAGCAAAACGGCCTTGGTCTGGCGCTGTGGAGTCTGGACTCTCTTTGGATCTCCGTTTTCACACTAAGGTGCTTTTCCCGTCCCAGGGTGCCATCCAGGACGCCACCTTGCAAGCCGTCATCACGCGTCCCCTTAGGCCCCTCCAGGTGGGGACAGGTCTCCATCCTGCCTGCTTTCTCAGGACCTTGGCAGCTTTGAGGGACGACGGTCAGGGTCAGGTGTTTTGCAGATGTCCTTCAGTTTGGGTTTGTCTGATGTTTTTCCCAAGATCTTTCAGACTTTTGTAAGTTTTTACCGACATTTTGCTGCATATAAAATGTTTTCCCCAATACCAATAGACCTCAACACTAAAAGCAAATCTCTCAGGTACTAGCTGGAATGCCCATCTAAAAATAAGGGAGCTCGACACGGTGCAGCCACCTTTTCGTACTCTTAGCTTGGAGGAGACACCTCGGCCTCCTTGATTTGCACGTTCTGGGAAGAACTCTAACAGTTAAAAATTCCAACCCCTTTGCAATTAGCCAGCTATGTCAGGCTTCCACGGGCACCTCTGCAAAGGAAAACCACCTCGGCGAAGCACGCTTCTTGTGTTGTCACGCCTCTCTCCTGACTTCTGTGCTCTTAGCCTCTGCTCAGAGAACCCCTTGGAAAAAGACAGCCTCACACCCAGGCAGTTGGACCGCTGGGTGCTGGAGTGTGCTGCTGGGCGTAGGGGGGACGGATGGCTGTTAGTCAAACTCCTTATTTCTAGCAAAGTGGCTGATTCTCATTATTATCTGAAAGTATATTAAAATGTTCTTTGTCTCCCCTCTCCTTTGGAGAATATTTTTTAAAGTTATACTTTTTTTAAAAAAAGAGTTTACTTATTTATTTTTAGAGAGAGGGGAACGGAAGGAGAAAGTGAAGGAGAGAAACATCAATGTGTGGTTGTTTCTCGTGCGCCCCCTACTGGGGACCAGGCCCGCAACCCAGGCATGTGCCCTGACTGGGAATCGAACCGGTGACCCTTTGGTTCGCAAGCCCGTGCTCAATCCACTGAGCCACACCAGCCAAGGCCCTTGGAGACTTTTTCAGATTTGTACGTGACCTGCCCACTTATCTGATCTTATAGCAGATGGCTGTGATCTTATGAAAATGGCACCAAATAAAGGAAGTCCTCACAGAGGGAATTCCCTTCAGCATCACAGTGTACTGAACCTGCTAGCTTCTCTTTTTTCAGCATGCAGCCCCTGCACCCATCCACAGCTTGATGCCCTTGAAGCTTCGATGTCACCTTCCACAGTGGCAAAGGGACTGGAAAATATGACTAAATTCTGAACCTTGCGGCGGGGAGATTACACCAGATTACACAGTTGGTCCAATCTAATCACGGGGGGGTTGGAAGAAGGGGCCGGAAGAGGAGCAGGCAGGAACAGCAGGCTGTGAGAAGCACGAGACCTGAAGTAGGTCCCCTGCCAGGGAACCCGGGCCCTAGACATCCAAGTGCCGTGAGAGCCCTGGGGGACCCGACCGCAGAGCGGGTGCAGAATACATGGTTTGGAGTCAGTGAACGTAATCTGTGACCGCCGCAATCCAGACTCTCCGGGACTCGACCTCCCTCCTGTGTAAAATGAAGAGGATCACACTGCATCTCCTCAGCCACTTCCGAGGTTGCTATGACAACGGGGGGGGGTCATCTTTGCAAATGTGTAGGCAACCATAAGGCGACTGTGTTACATAGGAGACACATAGTTACTATCACTTTACTTCGGTCTTTGCTCACCAGCGTCTGCTCCCGTCAGAATACATTTAATTTTACTGAGTCTTCCGATGGCCTTTACACTCCCTGAGCGGGTGATGGCCGGGGTCCCCAGGCACCTCTGCTCTGAGAACCCACCAAAGCGTCCGAGGACGAAGTTAACAAGCTATCTCCTAGAAACTCGGGTCGGCACACTTTCTGCAACAGGCCGAGGGGAACCGTTAGTGACGGTTTGGGGGAGGGCGCTGGCTGTGACAGAACCGTCACCAGTGAAGGACCACAGATTGCAGCCTGCACCTGCACCCTCAGCAGGAAGGTCCTCTGGCAGGGATTTGGGGGCGGGGAGGGGGGGCATGAACGTGCATGGGGAAACCCCTCAGCTGCGCGGCCACTGACCCCTAACTGAAACGTGGCATTTCCGACAATCACGTGCACGGGGAATGACAGGCAGTGGCATTCACGGTCGGTATCTTTAATTCGTACCCGGTTTGTCCCCAGCAGATGTGTGACCGGTGTTCAGAGCACGGTGCAGTCGGGGCAGGCTCACTCTGAAGAGCGAGAAGTTTCCAGAATCAGCTCCAGAGCTCAGCACGGGAAGTACTCAAAAGGAAGTACAGGCTTCACTCCGTTAGACTTCTGGAACGTTTGAGAACTATTTAAACGCAACCGGGGGTTTGTGTGATCCCGTGTACTGTTTTGCATATTTGGGTTTTTTGGGCATCATTGTATGCATTTAGAAACAAGAGCCCCTAAACTGCCAAAGAAGTTATCAGACCTAGCGATGCCTACAAAGCCCCTCCCTCAATATTTTTAAGCACTTGGGGCCCGTCTGCTCTGAATTTTGGGGAGGAAAGCGCCTGCCCTCCACTATTTCTGGGAGGATCAAGTTCAATGCTGTGTGTGAACACCCCCATGCCAGATGCAAGGTGCCTTGGCTGTTCACGCGATGTGAAGTGAATGGGACACGCCAAAGGGGAAACGCACAGCAACATCCCCCAGGCCTTACTCTCCCCGGGGCTGCAGCGGCAAAGCACCACCACCGAGTGGGCTGTTAAACGACAGAAACGGAGGTTTTCACGATCCTGGAGGCTGGAAGCTCCAGGACACGGTGTGGGTGGGCCCATTTTCTCCTCATCTACAAGAAGACCCGCGGGATTCTTGGGACATTTTCAAACAGGCAAGAGAGACTCTGAGCTCACCTGCTTTGCTACTTAATGAAGAACACCTGCAATTTGGAGCGACGCTTTCCATCATGTTCCCATACGTTGAAATCACTGTCATCTGCCAAGTAATCAAAACATGCAAAGAGACCTTAAACCAAGTAGAGTTCAGAATTTCCAAGCCTCTTAACGTTGAGCAGGGCTGGCAGGCCCACCGGGACAGGTTTGTTTTTTGTTTTTTTAGTTTTTAAATTTTTTTTAATTTTTATTTATTTATTTATTTTTGCTGCGCGGCTACTCGAGAGTGTGCGGTAGCAGAGAGCCGCGTCCGGGTGAAGCCGAAAGCTGTATTGCTGTCAACTTGTTATTTACTTTCCAAATCTGAATGACTGAGCAAGGCGAAAGGAGAATCAATCAACCACAATGTGACCCTACAGGCGGAAAAAACGCGGCGCTGCCATCAGCAGGCGGTGGGGGAAGGGAAGCACGTGTAACCGGGGCAGGGTTGCATCATGAGCTCGCTCTGGTTTTCTATTGCACCCTTGGTTTTTCGGTTGCCTCTAATACCTCTCGGCATCAGCCCGCTCAAGCCCAGGGAGCCCGGGAGCAACGAGGTCAGGCTCAAGGGAAGGCCCCGCCACGTCCTTTTGGGGGGCCTTGAATGGCAACTGATAGATAATAAGGCCCAATCTATTCTGCTGATTCACAAGTATGGAGACTGTGTAAGTGTGTGTTTTTTATTGATGTGCTCTCTCATAATGGTGTAGCAACCGTCGCTTTACATCATTGACGTTTTACAGCAGTCTTTGGCAGGGGAATTTTTAGGTCCGTCTTTTTGATGGAGGACCAGCTCCTTAGAAAACTCACCTCGGGACCCCTCCCCCCGCCAGCAGCAAGAACAACAAATGGTTCAGTGTCCCAGAAAAAGAGCAAGTGAGGTTACAGTTTGAAATGCTGAGTGTACTAGGCTCTGAACGCGAAGCTTATTATACACCCAAGGGAGGGGCCAACTTATGTAAAATATGCAATAAAACCGACTCCGAAGGTGCGGGGGGTGGGCGCGGATATCTGTGTAATTGAGCCGAGGCCACCAGGGGTGGGTCGTTGTCACGGAACAGCAGGGGAGGAAGGGACGCTGGGGATTTGGGCGCTCCAGGGCTGGGCCGAGTCAGCCATTGCAACATGAAAACGCTTTGGAAATGCCCGAGGTCTGAAGCCTGTGGGGGGCGGGGGAGAGAAGGGTTCGGGGGAAGTTCCCCCCAATCCCCGGAGCCCCCAAAGCCCAGCTCCTGGCCTCCACCCGTGTGCGTCGTGTCTGAGTTTCTGTCTCCCCAAGCATTTCTGGCTCCAACCGGGAGGTGTTTTGCAAACGTGGAGGCCCCCCACTTTAGGGGGGAGGGGGGGAGACCATCGGGATGTCCTCCCGGCCCCAATTTGGAGGGCGTTGCCCCCACCCCGGGAGGGTTTCGGGCGTTTCTGTTAGGGCACTTGGGCAGCTTTTCCTCTGAGGTGGGGGAGGGGGTATCACTCCAGGACTGGCCCGGGCTCCCCGGTCCTGTGGACACCTTGGGGTCGGGGTGGCCCGGGTTCCGGTCCCCTCGGGGCAGTGGGGGAAAAGGCTGGGTTTGGGACTGGGTGGGGGTAGGCCCACGTTCCCTTCCTACCCCCTGGAGGCCACGGGAAGGGACAGGGTTCTCTGCACCCATCCTAGGCGTGGGGGGCAGGGGCAAGCTTGGGGTGAGGGACTGGGCAGGGTCGCAGGTTTCCTACGTTTGGAGAGGGGCTGGATTGGGATCCAGATCCTTCCCACTGGCCTTGGGGGAGGGGCTTCCCTTCCCAGTCTCTGGGGGGAGGGGCAGGCCTCAGGGTCCCTATCCTCCGTGGGGGAGTGGCTGGTTTGGGACATGGCCCCCCGGGGCGCCATGGGGCGGGGCTGACTGGGACGCCGGGCCGGTCTCCGGGGGTGGGAGTTTGGGGGTGGGGCGGGCCAGGGCGGCCGAGGCAGGCCCCTTTGGCAGTCCTCCCGGCCGGGGTCGGCGCTCTGGCGGCGGCCGCTCCCCCCGGAGGTCACTGCCGGTGCCCGTCCCTCCCGCCGTCCCGCCCTCTGTCGCCGCTGCCGCTGCTCCCGCCCCGGCCCCCCCCCCACACACACACACACACACTCTCCGCGCTCGGGAGCGAGAAGCCGCCAGCGCCCCCGCCCCGCCGCCGCCGCCGCAGCGCCTCGGCCGCCATTCGGCACCGAAACTTTCCAGCGCCCGCGCCTCTTGGGACTCGGCGGCGGCGGGGTGGGGGCGGCCCGGGGGCGGCACGCTGCTGCTCCGGGACGCCGGGCCCTCCTCGGCCGCGGCTCGGCCCGGCTCGGCGACGGCCGGCCGGAGGGAGGCTCGGGCTCGGCGGCGCCCCACAAGTTGCCCTGCCTGCGGCGAGGTGAGTGCGCGGGGCCGGGTGGGCCGGAGGGCGCGGGGCGGGGGGCGCAAACTTCTCGGGCGGTGGGGGGGGCCGGTCCGGCGGCTGAGGGCGCCCGAACGCTCCGCCCGCCACCGGGGCTGTGGAGAGGCACGTCCCCAACTGTCGCTGGGGCTTGGGCGGGGGTGCGGCGCGCTCCCTGCAGGCTGAACAATACCCCAATGTGGCCGCTCCCCAAAGTGCTGGCGCGAGGGGCGCGGGTGGAGGCTGGGGGGGCGCTCCTTTGTTTTGGGGAGGGGGAGGCAGCCGGTAAGTTTGGGGAGGCCCTGGATCTGTCCCCCGGTCTCCTTTGTCTTCCACCTCTGGGGCTGGTGGGCGAATCTGCTGCGCCGCGGGCGCCCCCGTGGGGGAGGGGAGCCCCATTCATCCCTGGGCGCCGGCCGGCCCGCCCCGGACCCAGCGGCTGCGCCGCGGCGCTCGGTGGAGTGCCGAGCGAGGCCCCGCGTCTGCTCTGTTTCTGGGGCGCAGAAACTGTCAAAGAAGTCGGGAGCCCCCAGGCCCGAGCGAAGGGACCGGGCGGGGTGCGACCTCGGCAGATGGGGGCGCCCCTGTTCTGGCGCGGCCGGGCAGGGTGCAGACCTGTTGCTCTCGGGAGGGGGGGGAGGGGTGACGGGTGACCCCCAGATCCGCTTCCCAGGGCCTCCTACCTAGGGGACTTTATCCGCTGGGGCCCAGTGCTCTGAACCGGCAGGGGTGCGTCTTCGGGTGTCTGTGGCGGCGGGGTGTGTGACACTTTGGGGTCGGTACAGGCCCGCCGGCGCTGGGATGGGGCCTGGGCTTCACGTGCTTCGCCTGTGCACGGTCGGGCCCGGGCCTGCTCTCTGCACGGCATCGCGTTCTCTCACCCAAGTGCGTCGGAAGTTCCACGAAGTTGAGTGAGTCGGAGGTGCCTTCCCACCCCCACCCCCGGTCGGTGATGTTGTGGAGCAGAACCCCCCAGAGGGATCGAAAACCCAGCCCCTGCCGCAGCTGCAGCTGTCGCTGCTTTGCATGGTTACATGTGACTGGACCTGACTTCTGGGTGTTTTTCTCTCCTGACGCGCTGCCTGAATCCCTGGTTTAACCTGGAGGCGGAAGGCCGGGTCTCCGACTCCAGACCCAGAGGGAAGGGGGCCCTGGGCTGAGACCCCAAGCCTTGGCCTCGGGGTATGAATGCCTGTCAGAATTTTATGAAAAGTTTACAATTAAGTCATTCCTCGAAAAGATGCAATTGGGGGAGGGGGGGAAGGAAAAAGAATGTTGAGTATTGAGCCATTAAGACCTTAAGATGATTTTTTTTTTATTTTAAAAGATGCTAATGTGTCAAATGAGCTGCAGATTTTAGTGGAAAACCACGTAGTTGGGTAGTTAATCAGGAAAAAACTTGAAGCTCATCCGGTGACCCACTTATGAAAAACGCCAGCTGGTAAGTGAGCACCCACCACGTGCGGCAGGAAGGGAGGTTGTTGGTGCTTTCTCTCCGGCGCTGTGTATTTCGCCCTCCGTGGTGGGTTCAGCGTTTTACGTTGTCGGTCGTTTCAAAGAAGATGTACTCATAACAATGGTCACCTTACCGAGATTCCGGAAAGCGAACGTTTCAGAATTCCGGGTCGTTCCATCAGTCGTGTTCCTAGCGACGGGTGGATGCTCGTTAACAAGTACACTCAGGGACTCTCGGGCCCGCAGGACACCCGGAGCGAGGCAGGCCCCGCTTAGGGAAAGGCCGGTGGGGCCCGGGAAGGGGCCCGTCCCCAAGAGCAGCGTGTCTCACCGGAAGGAGGTGGGTTGGCGCTGTACGTTCACCCAGGGGTGACCAGCACGCCCGCTTGAATTTCACACGTGGGTGGCTCACTCTCCCGAACCTGATCCCCGCGGGAAGTCTGGGCGTTTGGGGAGGGGTCGAGCGTGCGGGCCGCGTCTTTGGGGGCCTGGTGTCTTCGTGGGACTGGCATCTCACCTCTACCTGCGGGAGCTGCCCCTCTGCCCCCTGAGCGGTGCCTTCCTGAGTCCATCCCCAGGGCTGTCGGGAGAGTTTCGGTGAGCTCCCCGTCCTGGGCGCCAAGTAGGGGCTCCGGAGTCCAAGTCCACTTCGCCGGGTGGCGCTGGGCGAGCAACGCAGCCTGCGTCCTGCCGCCTCTGACCTGAGCCAGCGAAAGAGACTGCCGTTCCAGGCCTGCTCCATCCTCCACGTTGACCTTGAAGTCCCCCCACTGCCCGAGGGCCGTTTTCAGTGTCTGTGCAATGCGGAAGGGGAGCGGGCAGAAGGTGCGCTGCTCACCGGAGCAGTGTGGGGATGCCAGGAGGGTGTACGCGGAGGGTGTACGCAGACGCTTTGGAGAACTACGAAGGCGCCTGTACGTTTTAGCCATTGCACCGTGCTACGCAGGCAGGAATTGTCAGCACGGTGTTTGAATGCCATGCCCCGAGGAATTTATAGGCACTAACACCCTGTGGGAAACACTGATTGTTTCCTCTCCGCAGCAAGTCTGCCAGCTGCTGAAAGATGCTACGTGACCTGCTGGCACCTGTGCGGTGGCCGGACAATCTTCTCATTCCTGGAACCCAGCTCTTCAGAGAGGCCTTATCTTGCCTCCCTGACTCCCTGGCGTGAATTTGCCCGTTTGGAGACTAAAGCTCTTTAAAGTACAGACCCATAGAAACCAGAGTCTTCGTTGAGATCCGTGCGTACATGTCGACACGTCCGAACGGAATCGGGAAACACCTGCCACAGCTGAGTGGTTGTCTCCCTCTACGGCGCGGTTGTCCCTGCGTCGTAGCCACTGAACATGGTGCGTGTTTAGACTCAAGTTAGTTAAGACCCAGTAACATTAACGATCCCGTCCTTTCGATGCTTGCGCCATAACTCCCGCATTCGGTGGTGCACGTGGCTCCTTGGCCCGGTGTTGGACAGCTCAGAAGTTACAGAGGGTGCCGGGGGCGGGTGCTGCTCTGTCGTCACCGCAGGGACCCACTACCAGAGGGAGCAGTGCCGCCCTGGCCCGGTGGCTCGGTGGGTTGGAGCGTTGTCCCGCCCCCCAGAAGCCTGATCCTGCTCAGCACATGTAGGGCAGGCAGGTGGTGAGTCCAGGTTTCTCTCTCCCACTTGTGTTCTGTGTGTGTGTCTCTCTCTCTCTAAACATCGGTAAACGTATTCTCAGGCGATGATTAAAAAAGAAAACAGTTTTGTTGGGGGCTGGGGCAGGCCATCAGAGATTGAAACACTTTACCGGTGGACCTGAAGAAAAGCCTGAGTTTCAGCCGGTGACTTACCGGGGAAGGTGATTTCAGGGAAGGGACTCTTCACCCGACATTCACAGCTGCGGTTGTGTGGGATGTGGTGCTTTGCCCTGGTTTTGGGTCCTGCAACCAGACCTCTCAGCTGGAGTCCCTCACTGACCGCTTCTCCTTGGGCAAGGCATTTCGTGTCTGTGTGCCTCGGTTTCCCCATCTGGACAGTGGCGCAGTTGGTCCCCGAGTGCCTGCCTGAGCGGAACGTGGTGAGAGCGTGCGCTGGGGTGGTGAGAGCCCCAGGGGTCACTGTCCTTGAGGCTTGTGTAGGGGACCGAGAGGCCCAGCCCGCTGTGTTTCAGTCCTTGGCTGGCTGTGGCCCCCCGGGGCTCCCCTCCACCCTAGAAGTTTAGGTCCTAAGTATTAAGGGTCAATCAGTGGGCATCAAAGTCTTTTGTGCAGAAATGCTGACAAGGCATCCTTCCAACAAAGTGAGACTTACCAAGAGTCACAGTTTTTTTTCTTTTCTTGTATTTTAAATGGCTGTGCCCTCCCTGTTTCCTGTCTACTGGGTGCCTGAGTCAGGGTGTTATTTTTGTTACCTTTGCACAGGTTTTATTGTTATGGCAACAGGTCGCAGATTGTCTCTGCACACGAGGAAGGGGGCAAGCCCGCTCCTGTGTCTGTCTGTCCATGCGTGGGGTACTTCCCGGATGCTCCTGCACCATTTGTGCTCACTTTTGCTGCTCCTCAGGACTGCGGTGGCCTTTGGCTGAAGGGCTGAAGCCCCTAGGTCTCAGGGCACTATGTTCCCGGGTGGGAGAGGGCTCCTGCAGAGGGAGGCCAGGCCCAGAGAGACGGTGTCTCCGTGTGTCGGTGCCGCGTCGGTCCCCAGCAAGCGGAAGGAATTCGCAGCCACAGCCAGCTCCCTGCAGGCTGGGGAACACCCAGCCGGAACCTGGAGCCCCCCCTTCCCCAGGAACCTCCTGTGGTGTCCCCCCCACCACCGCCCCAGGACACTGCCAGGCCGAACCCCGAATCTGACGCCCAGTCACAGCTGCCCTGCGAGCGAGCTCCGGCCCGGCCCTGGTGTCTTCATACCTGCCGTCACCCATTCTTCCCCACTGAACGGGGGGAAGAAAAAAGACAGTCCATCCAAGAAGTTAACATTTCACCCCAAAGATGAGTTAAAAATAGTTTCAGTGAGGAAGCAAGACCACAGTTGTTTTGTAAACCCTTCTTTTTTTTTAAGTTAGAGAAACTTTCTTTTTCCATAACTATTTTTAGCATGAAGGAGGTCACTGGCCTCAAGAGCGGAGACTGGATGTGACTGTCTCTTCGGGTCCTGCCCTCCTTGGCCTTCCTCTCCTCTCCATCCTTTCCGTGGGGTTGACCAAGGGCAGCACACTGGCCACCGCAGCTGAAGGAGAGCCGCCAAGACCAAAACAAAAGCTGGGGGTGGGAAGGGACGACCAAAGTCCACATGTTTCCGATGGACAGGGAGGGCCTACTGGGAGAAAGGGTTTGGAACCCCGAGGGGAGCAGGCAGCCGTTAAGAATGTGCTCCGGGCAGCTTCTAGACCAGGGAGCGGGAACCGGGAGCGAAGACCCCGGGGTGTGCAGGGAGGTAGCAGGCTCCCGCCACGGCGACTGTGCGTCCTCATCCCTGTGATGAAATATTTATGCAGAGCCCGGCACTGGCAGCCATGAAAAACACTGGCTTGCAACCAAGGTGGAGTTCAGACGGGAGAGGCGGTTCGTATAGGTCCTGGGTTCCTTTGCGTTGGTTTGTTCTTAGCAGATTGGGACCACAGGTGGAGAGGAAAGGGAAGGTGGAGGTGATGGGTGTTCACTGGAATCGTATGCTCAACGTTGACCCCTAGAGTTCTGCTGTCAGCGATGGATGATGGAGGCCATTTTGGTTCCTGGTGTTAAAGAGCATAGGGCAGTGTCCTGAGATGTTTTTTGGGGTTGTTGCAAGTTGGGGGTGGGGGAGGGTGGTGCTCCTGGCCTTCAGGGCCTCCTCCACCTGCTGCCCTGCAGGGGGCAGCCCCCGCCCCAGAGAATGACCATGTGCAGGTGGTGCCCGAAGTGGACAGACCCCCCTGGATGGCACGGGCAACTCTGCAGGCCTCTTTTGGGTAAGGTGGGCCGGTCCCAAGGCGGGAAGAATACATGCCTATAGATAACATGTACATCCCAAGGTCTGTAGTTCTTGAGGCCCCCGCATGATTTGGGGGGGTCCTGGCAGAATTTGGGATGGTCCCAGAAGGTGGGGTGTAGTGAATGGACTTGGAAGACCTGTTAGAAACCAGGCCAGGAGGGGCTGGCAGTTGCCCAAAACTCTGTCTCGACACAAGTGCGTTAGAGCCCAGGCGCCGTGCCCCTTGAATCCACGTTTCCGGACGCCTGTCTTTCGGTTTTGTCGATGTCATTGAAGGCTTCCTACGTCTCACTGTGGGCCAGCTTCCTGTGCCGGTGGGATTTGTTAGGGGACAAAACCCCCAACAAAACGTGCCACACATTTTCACAGGCCCTAGCCACGTGGCAGTTAACCTGGATTTGGGGTCGCCTCACCCATGTAGGGGCGGGGGAAGGGGAGGGTGCAGGCAGCTGAGGGGAGTTTCTCATGTTTGCCGGCCTCGCGACGCCTTCCCAGGACAGGTGAGTGGGTCACTGTGCGCGACAGCTGGACGTCATCCGCACCGAGGGTCAGCAGGGCTGGTCCTGCTGGGAGTCCGCTGGTGGCCCCCGGAGGCATGCCAGGTGTAGCCCTGGCTGGCCCCTTCTAGCTCCCGGGGGGCGTGGTCCGGTGACCGCCGTCGTGGCAGCAGCTGCCCAAGCACTGGCTGCGATGCGGTGCCTCTGGAGTTTTCTCACTGAGAGAGAAAGAGACACGCGGTCCGATTTGTTTCTCAGCCTTGGAATCAAGGAGACGGGATTCGAAGCGTGCTCGGAGCCCAGCATGCTTGCCGTTTGCCTCTCCTTGCGGGTGGGAAGTGGGTGTGCAAACCTGTCTTCGTTAGTAGTCAGGATGGAAAGCTTGCAGTCGCTGCTTTTCTCTTTGTATCCGTCCCCCCCCCCCCCCCGCAAAGTTACATTTCAGGGCTGGCACACGTGTGTATGCAAATCCACACATGCACGCACGTTCTCGCTCTGTCTTCTAAATTACTGTGTGATCGGTCATGAATTTCAACACCTGCGACCCCCAGCTGCTCTGGCCTCCTGTGCTGGAGGTTGCGTCTGGGCTCAGGAGAAACTCCCAGCGGCGCGTCTTCCGCTCTTCCAGAACCTTCCTTCACACGTGGGCGGCGCACCTCGGCGCACCAGCACCACGGACGGGGCTTTCCTCAGAACACACTGGTGCTGTGGCTGTGACGAAAAGCGAGGGAAAGCGAAACATGTCGGTTCTGGGCGTTTGCAAGAAGCTGCCGTGGGCGAACATGAGCCGCCTTGCCGGGGCCGCCAGGGGTTCTTTGGTCCCCGTGGCCCGGCCGTTCTTGCTGCTGGGTTAGCAGGCGTGGGGTGTGTTTCGATGCCCTTTCAGGGGATGTTTTCCGGACCTTTCAAGACATTTAATGTGTAGAATGTGTTAGTAGGTAGTTGGTTAGACTCACATCTGGGTGATGCTTTGAACACCCAACAGGCGGAGAAATCGAGTTGCGTTTGCGTTAGTTTGCTGTGGACAAGAAGGGAATTCCGAAGCCTGGCCGCCTTCTGGGTGGTGGGCCTGCGTTTCCCTTGGGGCCGCTGTTTCTGCTTTCCGGGGTCTCCTGAGGAGCGGCACGTTTTCCGGAAGAGTCCGTGGCCTGACAGTTTGGCTCCTGGCGGGGGCGGGGTGGGGGGGGTGCTGCCTGCTTGTACGACGTCTTTCCCCTGCACGATTCCCCGGGCGTGCCGCGGAAGGGCTGGTGAGCGCAGCTCGAGGCTGCTGCCCCCACCTCTGGCCTGTGAGGGTCTCAGTTAGAAAAGGGGTAGGTGCTGCTTAGATGTCAGCGAAGGCTTTTGAGGTGTCCCATGAGTTAAAGTGTTGGTAACCCAGGAGGCCTAGCTGGGGCCTGGGGAATCCTCCTCCTGTGTGTTACAGCTTCCTGGTCTCATGAAACCTCGTCACATGATCAGAAACGGTGCCCAAGGCCAAGTTGGCAGTGCTGCTGCTGCTTTTTAAAAAAAAATTTAGAGAGAGGAAAGGGGACCTGGATAGCCAGAGAAACATCGATTTGTTGTTCCGCGTATTGGTGCGTTCGTTGGTCGAGTCTTGCGTGGGCTCCGACTGGGGGATCGAACCCGCAACCTTGGTGTATTGGGGACAGCCCTGTAGCCCTCTGAGCTGCCTGCTGTGGACCACAGTGCTTATTCTCGAAGACAGCCTGCACCTTAGAGCCCTGCCACGTGTCCTGTGAGGTGGGCGTGGCTGCAAAGCGTGAAAGAACACAGCAGAGTTCTTGCTTGCTGGCTTCCCCCGGCCTGCAGCATTGCCTTCCTGGACCATCAGGCAGGGGCAGCCTAGGGCCCTGCCCCCCAGCCTGGTCAGCATCCCGCTGCCCAGGACACGGAGAGGTCCTCAGGTGTGGTGAGTGAGGGCTGGTCCCAGCACCACCCGTGCTGGGGCACTGTCCGCTTCCTACTATGACCGATGTGCCCCGTTAGGCCTTCGAGTCTGTGCCAGCAGCTGGTATCTCAGCATTTTCTGCTCGTTCGAACCTGCCGGTAGATGGAAATTTGGGCCAGGAGACGCTTGCTTATCCGGGAGGCTGTTTCATTTCCGAAGTCGCTAGCAGCAGACGCTGCCCTCTGGTCAGCCTGTGTACGTCATCAGAAGAGCTGGAGGAAAATGCAGCACCGCTGAGCCGGGTGTGGCGCCCCTACAGAGCCACAGTGGGGAGATTCTTGGTACGAACCGGGTCAGCTGTGACCCTCCAGTTGTCATCTGTGAAGGGCAGGGATGACCAAGTGGAGGTGGGGGTCTGTTGCCAATGTCCCGTGCGGCAGAAGCCTGTCGGTGGCATGCAGGTGTGACAGAGAACAACTGCCCCGTCGCAGAATTTTATGTTGTATTTGACAGAAGCAGCTGCGTAGAGAATCGGGTTCCCTACCGTTTGGTCCCTTTGGGGGATAGATTATATGTGGGTCCCTGCCAGAGGTGGTTCTTCTAGCGGAACCTTATCGGGCGTTTTAATCCCACGCAGCTTTAGTGCCAGCTGGGCGGGTCGAGACTCGGTCCGCGGTCATCAGCTTGGAAACCACGGTTGCCAATCGCTGGCGGTCGAGGGTGGGTCCGCAGGACTCCTAATTTGGCGTGCCTCCCGATCTGGTCGTGAAGGACGACCGTGTTAGGTTCGTGTTTGTAAGGCACACGGCAGAGCCTGCGCCCGTGCCAGCCACTTCCAGGCACAGGTAGGGGCGAAGCTCGACAAACCTGACCAGAGGGGCGGCGTTAGACCTGCACCCAGCTCAGCGGTTGGCGGCATGAGAATGTGTGATGCCACGTGTCGACTGCATGGCATTAGTGACTGGAGACCCCATGAGCACAAGGGGTGGGCCTGCGGGTGGTGGAGTGGCCGTGCACGTTTCCCGGGCCCCTGCTGCGCAGGGGTCTCCGCATCTGGCGTGTGCACACGCCCCCTCCCAGCGGGAGACGGCCCGTATCTTGCCGTCTGTGATGCGTCCTGCTTTCGCCCACATTGTGGAGGGAAAAATAAGGATGCGCGGTCACGTGGGTATTAAAATCGAGTTAAAAAATGAAAACGGAAGGTTTTTTCTGTTCCTGACAGCTTGGGCCCACCACGTGGGGGCGCATTATACACAGCAAAACGGCGGGAAACCTTGTCTCAGGCTTCAGGCCCCAAAGGGGCCTCGGACCCAGGCGGATTCGCGTCTCTGGCAGGTACTCAGCGGCACTCGCAGGAGCACAGGGAGAAACTCCTACGATGTCCATTTGGTTTCTACCTCGTACTTATGCAAAATACCTAGTTTCAGCATCTACGGGTCTATCACAGAACATGAATCGTGGGGATCTGGGAGGGAGTCGGGGTCCTGTCCAAGTCCTGCAATGTCAGTGGGACACGGACAGATTCCCTGTCCCCTGCTTCAGCTGCCACACTGTGTCCACGCGTGTCCACGCGTGTGCCGAGTGACTCAGATCTGCCAGGGTCCGATGAGACGGCGCCGTTCCTGCCGGGACGTAGGGAGGCGAGAGCGTGCAGCGACAAGGTACGCTGCGCATTTTAGGTCTGCCGTGCCTGGCCTGTTCTCAACGCGGAGGAAACGCGTGCGTTGGAGCCGGAGGACACTGGCTCGCAGCGGCAGGTGCATGAGGAATCTGCCACCAAGTGCTGTGCTTCTCGAGCATTTCGTGTCTGTGGGGTTTTCATCATCGCCCCGTTCTGCGTGTGACTCAGCTGCTTCCGTGGACGCAGGCCCTCGGGGCTCTCAGAACGGGGCTTTTTGCGGAAGAAGCAATGGCAACTTGAAAAGACAGCGAGGTGGGACAGAGTGGGAACTGGGTTGTCAGTGAAGTCTTTGGGGGCCTTCAGTCTGCCTGTTTATTGGACGCCTTTTTTGCACAGACAGGTTTCATTCACCATGGTTATTACTGATTTTTTTTTCTCCCACATTCCACCTTAGAGGCTTTGAACAGGGGAAACGTGTCACTTGAGTTGATGCTCTCTCCCCGGCGTTGCAGTAACTGAATGCAACGATCGATGGTCTTCGAGACTAGGACCAGGCTGCAGGCTGTGCACAGCAGGGCAAGGGCTCCCGTCCCCTCCACCTGGGAGGGCTCTGGGCTGAGCCCTTTGCGGAAGGGAGACCAGACCGCCTTCATTGCTTGTTGGTTTCAATTGACGTGGTTGTATCATTCGCTTTGTGACTGTTGAATTTGCAGGGTGACTGCGTATGCAGAAGGAAGGTAACAGTTGTACATGTCTAAGTAACACGAGACACCAAGTGTCAGGCATCATTAATGCTGGTCAAGATCTGCCTGGACACTTGCTGTATGTCCCTTGGCAACCAAACTGGAATGTTTATCTCCTGATTCAAAATAAATTGCTTCTCTTTCTGGTGATGTTGAGAACGCACTTCCTGTGGAGACAGAGCAGAAGCAGGAAGTCAAAGTTGTTTTTTTTTTTTTTTTTTTAATCCTAATCTGAGGATATGTATATTGATTTGAGAGAGAGAAGGAGAGAAAAAAGGAAAACGATGTGAGGAAGAAATATTGATGGGTTGCCTCCTGAATGCACCCTGACCAGGGATCAAACCTGAAACTTTCCCCCCCCCCTCCAAGTAGCCGAGCCCCCCGGCCAGGGCAGGGAGTCAGATTTGTTGATCATCATCATGGACCTTTGTCCATTCTCCGGAGACCAGGGAGCTCCGGGCCCGCACTGAGCTGCACTAAGTGTCTTTGGGAAGGAACTGACCTGCCCCAGCCCTGCCCCGGGAGAGGAAAGGGAAGTTCCATGCAGATTTGGCCTCGATGCCAGAGCCTGGCCCAGGTCTCGACTTCACATTCCCGGCAGGTCAGCCAGACACCTGTGAGCTGCTGCCCGCCTGAACCGGAAGCCTGAATGTCACAGGCCTAATCGTTCCCGTTGACGGATTTGCCGGCGGATTGGCCCTGGGTGAGGTTGAGAGCACAGCTGCATGTCAGAGAACAGCCCCAGACGGAGACCGTTCTCGGGAGCCCTCACAAAAGCCAGGTCCGTTTGCACAAGCCTGTCAGGTACGCACAGAGTGCAGTGAGGTGTGTGGACTTCCTGGGAACTCGGCCTGGGGGCGTGCATCGGGGGAGGGGAGGGACCAGCAGGACCCCACAGTGGCGGCAAAGCCGGAGGGGTCATCAGTCTGAGACTCAGCTTCGAGAAAGAATAGAATCACAAACACGATTACAACATCCTCGAAGCGCAGTTCCTATAATTTACACCAGGGAAGGCAGTTCCTTCTCGTCAGGAAGATTGGGTTATTAAAATGAGCTATCTTCACTTTTTTTTTTCTCCCCACACAAATAAAAAACCAATTGTAGTTGAAATAATTGTATGTGAAGCTTTGTAATTGGAAGTGTGAAGCCAGCAAAATGATATAACCCTGATTAATTACAGTAGTTGACTCAAGCTAAATATAGAAAAGGATTAGCTCATGGAAATATTTCCTTTTTATCTCAGTTAGTGCAGCTCATATTTCTAGCTACATGTTGTCATTTTTTTTAAACAGCCCTGGACGCGTTTTCAGGAAAGCGCGTTGAAACGAGACTCGATGTTTTCATTATTCCCCAGTTCATGCTTCGCTATCAAATGGCGCACGGAACGAGCTGTCTTTGGTGGATTTAACTTCCTCCGTATATATGTTACCTGTGAGACCTTCACAGCGTTACCTGCCTTCCATCGCGGACGGGGGAGCTGGGGTCCCCTTTTTCTGTGCGGTGCTTGCTTTAAGGGAAGCTGGGGCACGGTTCACAGCATAGCTCCCTGTCTGAAAGTAAATGTTCAACCTTCTCCAATTTCCTGCCCTGTTTGCTTTTCCACGGACGGCTCTATATTTGGACAACAAATGGATTTTTTTGTACGGGTTTCTCACGGCCCAGCTGTTCACCGGAGTGGGATTGCTTTTTGCGTGGAACTCAGCGGCCAGCGCTTGGTGCTCTCGGCCGCTCATAGGGTTGCCGTGGAGACGCTGTGGGCTCATCTGTGGCTCCTAGGATTGGGATGGACGCCTTGTAGACTTGGGTCGGGCATCTCTAAGCTGTGTGTCTCTCGGTTTTATGTGTACCTGTCACGGATGTTTGCTTTGCTTTCGGAGTCCCGTTGGCACTGCTTGTGTATCGTTCAACAACAGAACTGGGAGTCCAGCGTAAGAGCAAATTGATTTTCTAAATCTTTGTTGAGGTATAAGTTACGTACCATGAAAATCACCTAGTTTATTTATTTTTAGAGAGGGGAAGGGAGGGAGAAGCGAGGGAGAGAAACATCAGTGTGTGGTTGCCTCTCACACGCCCCCTACTGGGGACCTGGCCCGCAACCCAGGCATGTGCCCTGACTGGGAATTGAACTGGTGACCCTTTGGTTCGCAGGCCGGCGCTCGGTCCACTGAGCCACACCAGCCAGGGCTGTAGCGTGCTATTTAATCTGTTGTCTTTCGCTTGTTGCCTTGACTGTGCTGCTGGTCTCCCGAACATACCTGACAGGATGCCAAGAATTTCCACTCCTGGGAAACTTGCTGGTTCCTTCCTGTGGTCTCTGTGCCTCCCTGCCCCCACCCTGCGGGCAAGCGCTGGTCACTCACTGTGGCGAGACGGGGGGACCGCTGTTTTGTAGCATTCGGCCAGGGAAACCACACGCTGGTACGCATTGTCGTCGGCCTGGCCAGGTCCCTCGCCCGTGACAACGTGCGGCTGCACCCGAGGGGTGGTCCGTGCCTCTCCTTCCTCCCTCCATCTCTGCAGCGGCTGCCCACGCTCCACGGTCTGTCGGGGCGGTTGTTGGGCCACGTGGGTTGCCTCCGCTGTGGGGGTGGTCTGCGTCCCGCTGTGACCAGTGGTTCTGCGGCCGGGGCGGTGGTTCCCAAACCTCCTTGTGTGCAGAACCCTCGGAGAGGTTGTTGGAGCGCCGGCTGGCAGGTCCCGCCCTGCGCATCTGCGCTTCCGGAAGCCGGCGTGGGGCCCAGGATGCTGCATTTCTCACGGGTTCCAGGGGCTGCTTTCGTAATGATTATTGTCATTGTTACTGCGAGTTTGAATTGGGGGGGGGGAGCCTGTGCTACTTGGACTTTAGACAGGAACTCTAGTGCCAGCTGTTCTTTTGCCAAAGCGTCGTCCTGCACTTGGCCGTGAACCCCGGGTCTTCTCACGGTTGCCCAGGAGCGAGCGCGCCACATCGGACTGCCTGGGTCGCGGCCTCTCACCCATGCCCCTTGACCCCAGGGCATCTGCTGCAGCACCCTGACTTGAGGCGGCGGGCTGTGCCCCCGGCTGGGCGGCAGCCCAGGTTCGCCCCGCAGCCTGGTCTCCTCGGCATGCGCAGGCGCTGACGGACCTGCGGTGACGGCGTCGTCGGCTGACGCGCTCGCTTGTCCGCCTCCCGTGTCTTTAACGTGCCAGCTTTATGGAGGTATAACTCAGGCGGCACGCGGCCCGCCCATCGGCGGTGTGTCACGGAGAACTCTCCTGCCTGGTGTTCTTACGGGGTTGTGCAGCTGTGAGCGAGCACGCTGTCATTCTGGGACGTTGTGTCACCTCCAAACAGTCCCCGTGCTGCGGAAGCCGTCCCTGCCCGGCCCCTGCTGCCCCCAGCGCCCACAGCACCCCATCGTCTGTCCGTCCGTGCATCTGTCTGTCTGTCTGTCTCTGGATTCGTGTCCATGGACCCAGGCAGTCCGCGGTCTTTGCGTCTGGCATCTTCCACGGGTCCTTGGTGAGGCTCTTTGGGGTGGCTGTACATGGGGCCGTTTCTGGCTGCCCTCCTGGGGAAACCCGGGTCCCAGGGGGCAGCGCTTGGGGTCGGCCATGTGGCGTCAAGGCCTAAGGATGCCGCGGGCTGAGGACTCCGGCCTCGGGTGACACGCAAGATGCCGCACAAATGCAGCGTGCCTGCGACCACCAGTTTCCTGCGCAGGACTCGGGGGAACCGCGATCTTGAGTTTTTCCAGCCTTCCCCATAGAGAGGAGCAGAGCAGACAGCTGGGGCCCGTGGCAGCTGCCCCTGCGGTCTCCTGCTGCGCTTCTGGGTGTGGTTGTAGGACGGCCTCTCCTGGGGCGAGGCATGGGAAGCTCGGACTCCCCTAAGGGGTGATGCGCTGCACCTCCCAGCCTTGAGATTGCGGGGTTCCCATGCAGGTACCACAGCCCTGGCTTCCGCCATCGCCGAACCCTGGAGGTGTTTGCTTCCTTGGGTCTGTACGCCCGTGTTCACGTTTCTCGTCACCCACGGGTGCCCGCTTCCTGAGGCCTCTGAGCTTAACACGAAGGGCTTGCTGGCACGGCTGACGTCACAGGCGTCTTCTCCGTCGGTCTTGTCGTCGAGTGTTGCTCTCCGGTCCCTGCTGCCACCGCTGCCCCCAGACTGACCCACGGGATCTCTTGCAATTTACTGTCTTACAGTTGGAGAGCGCAGAGGTTGGAAAGGGGTCTCCCCAGGTTGGCTGCGCCACGCTCTTTTCCCCCTGAGGCTCTCAGGGAGAATCCGGGTCCTTGTTCTTTTTTTGTCTGGTTGCTGCGAGTCCGTTTTTGCCACAGCTGCCAGGGCAGCCTGCGCGCCTTGGTTTGTGGTCCCCTCCCCCGTCCTCACAGCCTGCTGCGTGGCATCTCTCTGACCGTCCCTCCAAAGTGGCAGCTCCCTGGGACCACAGCCTGGAAAGATTCCCCGCCTCTGAGGGCTCCTGGGTGACAGCGGACGCAGCCAGATGACACAGGGCCACCTCTGCATCTGTGGATCCTTAAGTGCGTCCCATCCGCCCAGTCCCTCTGCCGCAGAAGGTCACATTTCACTGTCCCGGGGGTTATGTATTCACCCGTCTACAAGGAGAGGCGCATTTCCTTTGTGTCTGCGTCTTCGCTCCTTCCTCGGAAGCCCACGGGCCTTGGGTGTTAGTGAAAGGTCACTGTGCACTCCGTGCACAGTTTGGTGCTCTGGGACCATTGGGTTTGTGGGCCTACCGCACCCCAAGCGCCTCCTGTAGCAGTTTTCCGTCTTGGAGGGAACGGGATTGTCAGGGCCGCATGAGGAGGATGCCACTGTATGTGCGGGTTCTCTCTTCTCTCTCAGGCACCATCAGTCTGGGGGGTGTCTTGGGGGCTCTGCCAGACCGTCCCCTGGAGTCGGTGTGTCCGAGACCGAGTCAGGTGTGAGCATCCCTGGGGCATAGGCAGGCAGCAGCTGGGGTGCGCCCAGCGCCCAGGACTTGGAACATGCCCTGGGTTCCTGCATGGGGCCTGAGTCAGCAGACGGGGGCTCGTGGCATCACGGAAGAGTGGGCGGAGATGGGTGGGCACAGACACGCAAGAGTCACGGTCGCATCCGCTGGTCCATCAGCGTTTTGGTTCAAACGTATTGTAGGAGTGTATTAGTCAGCTTTCTGCGACTCTGCTGTTGCATAACAAACAGTCCTCCGATTCAGAGCCTCCTAGAAACAGGCACGTATTTCTTGCTTTTACTAGTTCACTCTGGCTCCTCAGGGCTCAGCTGGGTGGGATCAGGAAGGCCAAGGTGGGGTCTGGACTGGGTTTAGGGCCGAACCATATTCATGTGGAGGCCAGTGGCTTCCTGGGACGTGCCTTCTCCCATCTGGTGTGAGGAGAAGCCACGTTAACCCATGCAGCCACATGCATGGTTTGTCACCTGCTTGTCACACGCACTAGCATGCCGTGCACCGAAGCAAGGAACAGATGCAGCATCCCCCCAGGTGGCGAGGCGTGGGGAGGGAGGTCCCGCAAAGTTGAATGGCAGAGGCAGCAAGTGTTTGTTCGCTTTCTAGGGAGGGAGGGCGGGAGGGGGAGAGGAGATTGGGACGGATGATGACGCAGACCATGGGACTGGGTTCACCCGGTTGCATCCAGGAAAATGAGCTTTGCAGGTGTGTGTTGGGAGCACAGGTGCTAATCGGATGTGTGGCCGCCTCGGTTCCACCTTCAAATGGTGGTTTGCACCTCGGGCTGGGGTGTGAGGGGTGGCGTTGGGCAGGGACCTTGGGCCACGCCTGGAGACGTCTTTGGCTGTCCCAACTCACCAGCGGAGAAGGAGGGAGCTCCTGGCGTGCAGTGGGCGGGGACTAGGGGTGCTGCTCCCCATGTTACAGTGCACGACGCAGCCCCCCACGGGGAATGGTCCGGCCGCCTGGCACGCAGGCGAGGTCCACAGGGTTCTGTTGCACTTGGAAACTTCGGGGCCACGTCCCACAGGACTGCCCCAGCTGGGCAGTGGACCTGGCGCTCCTTCCCACGCACAGGCGCACCGGCGGCCGAGGAGAAGGGCACCCACCGCACGGTGTCTTGTGGGTGCCTCCGCAGACGTGGGTGAAAACGCAGCAGCAGCCTTGGCTCGCTCTCTGGGATGTCTGTGCTTTGTGTCATTTGCTTTGTACTGAGTTCATTCTTTAAGTTTTTATTAATGCTTGACTATTGCTCGGCCTAATAAATGGACCATTTATTTGGTGTTGAAAAATGTGTTCTTTATTAGATTTCCATTACGAGCTTAGTGTTGGGTTTTTTTTTCCTGCTCCAGGTGGCGTTTTGCCAACTCTTTCTTTCAAGCGTGTATTTTCTTTCTCCTCAGGAGCAAGATTGGCGTTCTTGACAGCAAAGATCACACCTCACGGTTTGTGCCGTGAGCGTGTGCGGGTGGTGGTTGTCGGCTGTGAATGGTGTCCGTTGCCATCCGTGCTGATGGGTCATTTCATGTATCAGCATGCCACGGATCAGCTTTTTATACCTTGCTTTAAATTATGCTTCCAGTCCTCCGGGCCGGTGCTTGGCAGGTTGGTGCTTGGTGCCCGTGTGGCAAAAAGGAAGCCTTGAGCTGCGTGGTGGAAGGGCGCTGTACCACGGACAGGCCCCCCAGGCTCAGTCCTCCTCCTGGGCGCACTGTGCTTGATTTGGGGGTTTGCCATGTTGGAGGTTTGAGAACAACCCCGGGGGGACCACTTGCTGGCTGGATGACCAGAGAGCAGTGCCGCGAGGTGAAGCTCTGTCCCTCCCCTCCACGGACCACAGATACTTTCCTTTGAAAATGTAGGAGGGGAGCATTTCTCCTACACAGCGACTTTTAACCGGTTTGCCATAAGAATTTTTAAAATGTGCCCTACCTGACTATTCAGTCGGGGGTACTGACCTCTGTTCCCTTCAGTTGTCAAAAGGAAAAGTGACAACAGCCAGCACAACCATAGCTGTCTGGTGTGAACAGATTACAATTGTACCTGGGTGGTTTTTTTTTTTTTTTTGTCAGATCGGCCAAAAATAAATTTTTTGGTCTGCCCCAGGACTTCCATAGTGACTTTTCCTCTTGTGTCTGCCATGAGCGGTACAAGGTTGAAAATCACTGCTCCGCCACCTGCCTGGTCCCTAGAGTTCGTTAGGACTTGCTAGCCAGGGATGGAAATAATTTTGCTATAAGAAACCTTTTTCCAGTTTAGTCACGACTAACTGAAATGGTTCCCTGGGGTACAATAGTTGGGAGCGCACGGCTCGTGTTCTTCCGGCACCCACCTGCGGGAATTCTGGCTGGTGGGATGCAGGAAGAGAGGCGTGCTCACAGGGGACTTGCCGCCTTTTCGTTGTTCCTTCCTTAAAAAAGCATTTAATTGAGAGCCCTAGCTGGTGTAGTTCAGTGGATTGAGCACAGGCCTATGAACCACAGGGTCGCTGGTTCGATTCACAGGCAAGGCACATGCCTGGGTTGTGGGTCAGGTCCCCAGTAGGGGGCGCATGAGAGGCAACCACACACTGATGTTTCTCTCCCACTCTTCCTCCCTGCCTTCCCCTTTGTCTGAAACTAAATAAAAGTTTTTGAGATGTCATTGACACGTGACATTAGTTTCAGGTGTAGAACAGAATGATTGGATACCTCTATCCATTACAAAATGACCCCCCAGCACACATAGTTGCCAGTTGTTCTTTTCTGAGAACTTCCAAGGTGTACTCCGCGCAGCACTCAGACGTGCAACAGTGTTGCGAACTACGGTGTCCATGCTCCACATCGGATCTCAGGGGCTTGCTCCTCTTGTAACTGGAAGTGTGTTCCTTTTGGACTCCTCACCCGTTCTGCCACCCCCACCTCACCCCTCCTCTGCATCTGCAAGTTCCGTGGTTCTTTCCCAACAGCCTGCCTCTCCCGACACCTCCCTGCCAGTCTGGACACCGCACTGGCCTGTCTGACAAGCAGACGACCTAGAAATGCATGTGGAGCGAGGTGGGGGGGGGGAAACAGAGGCGTGAGAACCAGCTACGTGCGGGGGCGGGCTTGGCGTCAGTCGGCACCGCGGGGAGGCCCCGGGAGCGGAGGGATGTTAACCGCCGCCGCAGTGCGTGCAGGTGTCGCAATTGCAGAGGTGGGTTATGCTACCGACAGGGTCGTTTCCAACCCTGTTTTTGATGCGAAAGAAACTGATGTTAGGATGTAGAAATCAAGCAGTTAGAAAACCAGTGTCACCTTGGGGGGAAGGGACCCACGTTTTGCAGGTCTGTCCCTCTTGAAGGCATGTGGAGTTTCCCTTATGGCCAATGGTTGGAGCTGGAAGCCACTTGGGAGGAAACAAACTTCTCATCTTGCTCTGCTGGCCTGTGTCAAGGCGTTCTGAGTCAGTGTGGCTCAGTTGGTTGGATGGTGTCCTGCAAAGTAAAAGGTCGCTGGTTCGATTCCCGGTGAGGGCACAGGCGTGGGTTGCAGGCTCAGTCCCCAGTCAGGGCACGTTTGACAGGCAACCGATCGATGTTTCTCTCTCACATTGATGTTCCTCTTCCTCCCTGCCCCTCTCTCTAAAAATAAATAAATAAAGTCTTTTTACCAGAATCGCTAACAATGAACAGATGCCCCGGGTACCGATTGCTCTCCCACCGCAGAAGTGGCTCCCTGTTTCCGTGCCACACGGAGAAGGGGCGACGGGAAGGTTGCTGAGGTTGGGAGTAGGGTGTGTGTGTGAAGGGGAGGAGGGATGGATGGAGGCGCCCCTTGGCAGTGCCGGGCCTGTGGCAGACGATGTGCTTTGAGGGTAAACGGGAGCAGTTGGGCCATCGGCTGGGGTGGCAACCCGTGACTCTGACGGTGTGATCAAGAGACGTTCTAGTGTCCCTTGCCTGCCTCCTGCCACGGGGTCGTGTCTCGGCGCAACCTGACAGCACCATCCTTAGGCACTCCTTCTGCTCAGCCGAGATGCGAGTGTTCTTCTGGCTTCACTGGCTGTTCGCGAAGTGGGAGCCGGCGTGACGGGACAAGCCGTCTCCCAGCCCCTCTGACCGTGGGGTGCGTTGTCCGCGGGCAGGTTTCCGGGATTTGCCTGCTGGCTCTAACATCTTTGCAGGGTGCCTGCCCTCCCCTCCCACCTGTGCGCCAGGTACAGCAGGAAACGGGGGCTTTTGGAGATACGTTGATTCTCCTGGTTTGGAGGGTCATTTGAGCCCGTGTAAGAAGTCAGTAAATCTGATTTACTGGATTAAATCAAACTGGACCCGTGTCATTGTAGGTTATATATCATCTTTTGGGATGAGGATGCAGACCAAGATTTTCCTAGAAAGGAGCAGAATTCACTGAGTGTCGTCCTCAGACTGTCGCTAAGCCCTCACGTGACAGTAGACTCAGGAGAATAAAAGCATGGTCCCGGTTGTCTCGACACCGGGAGGCGGGCCATGTGCTCCCAGGTCAGTCCAGCACAACGCGCCCGATTGGCTTTCAAGACTGCCCGCGGCCCCTCCTTTGAACTCGTGGGGAACATGGAGGTGAAAATGGCGCGGAGCGCCGTCCAGCGCCTGGCGCGCTGTGTCTGGGCTCTTCTCGCCTTGCAGGGGGTTCTCCAGGATAAGTCTGTCCGCTGCAGCTTCGAGGGCTTGCACAGCCTGGAACAGGAACCAGGAAAGGCTACCTTCTAGCTGATTCTGCCCGGCAGGGTTGTCTCGTGAGGTCTGAGCACATTTCTTGATGAGGTAGCCAGCTGCACGCGACAGCACAGAAGGCTGATTTGCGCCGTGTTGGAAAAGGAAGTTCAGACGCTTGGCCTGAACACAGAGGTAAGGAATGTGGTTACCTTTCTCTCTCGCAGGCTCGGTGAGTTCTCTTTGGGACACACACAGGCTTGCACCCTGGTGGCAAACACCACAGATAGAGGATTCCCCCCCCCGTGAAAGTCCTTGGAGAATCAACTCAGAGACTATGTAGCCTAAAAAGAAAAAAAAAAGGCAAAACAAAAAACAGGTAATTTTTTTTTTTGCATTGTGAAAATGTTTAGCTTAAGATTCTTTGTTGAAAATCGGTCATCCTTTGTGAATTTCCATAGGCCCTGGGACCTTTTAAGAAAGTTTCCTTCCTTCCTGCTGGACTCGCTTGGTTGGTTTTGCATTTGGGTTACAGCCGTTCTGCAGGAAGGCAGGCGTGTTCACCGGTGATTCGCCGTCGGGGTCACGCAGAGTACCAAAGAAGTTTCTCGCTTTCGCCCTTATTTTTGCTCCTGCTGCCTTGGGAACATTCTCACATCTGGTCTTAAAGGAGATCTTTTAGGTCGACTTCTCTCTCCTTTCTCTCTCTTTTCTCCCCTTCTCCTCTCTCTAAACTCCATAAACATATCCTCCGGTGAGGATCCTGTCTGTCTGTCTGTGCCACGGAAAGAGAAAAAAGCGTCTGTGAACAGCTGGGAGCATGCCTGGCTCTCCCAGGGAGGCTGTGGCACTCTGGTGGAAGCAGGAACAATCTCAGAGGCCACCAGCTCGCACAGGGACCCGATTCCTGAAACCCTCCCCAAAGTCACCGCACACAGCCCTTGGCTGCACGGGACGATGCTCCCACCACCCACCGGAGCCACCTGCCGCCAGGGCTTCGTACCTGTTGAATTGGCGGAAGAGAAGGGTGACCGATGGAATGGATGTGTGCTTCAGTATCAGGAACGTGTGGTTAAAAGAAAAGTGGTCACAGAAGGACTCCTTACTCACTCGTGTTTGCGGTTGTGCATTGGAACGACTCAAGGTGGTTCCGGTGTCACCTGGGACCGTTTGGGGCTGATGGGAGACCAGCTTCTTCCTTACCCACTCTTACTGACAGCTCAGGGGGCTGGACCGCGATTCAGGGCTGTGGGGGCCCAGGCTGGGTGGGGACCCACTTACAGCGACGGCACCTCTGTGTCGTTCCCAGTTGAGACCGTTGTGTGCCTTCTCATGGATGCCTTTGTCGATGCTGTTTTCTCGACTTCACGTTCAGGTGGTTCGTGGCTAGTATTTGCAGAACAGGAAATGGGGATACAGTGGGAAACCTGTTTTTCTTGCTCCTGACAGGAAGAGGTGCGTCCTGGGTCCTGGCGGGGTCTGCTGCCTTCATCCCTCACAGGGTTCTTCTGTGTCTCCTGGGTTTGCCGTGGTTCCTTCTCCGAAGCTGCAGGAACACGTGTGAGGTTTTGAAATTTTATTGAGTACATTTTTCTTGTAAGTGATTTAGTGTGGCTAATCACAGGCACCCCCAAAGTTTCAGAAATCGTGCCAGGAGGGATGGTGGTGTTGTGTGTGACCCTAGTCAGCAGCCGCAAAGCTCGCGCAGCAGAAGGCAGTGAACTTGGCCTTACACCTGACGCTCTCTGGGGTTGGCACGTGCTCACGCTGGTGGTTGTTATTTGAAAGACGAGCATGAGGAATAGCTTCTCCTTCACAATGCGAAGGGAGGGGGCAAAGGAGGGGGAGGGGCACACAGGTTGCCGGGGAGGGTCATCGTGACGGCCTCCACGGCTGACGTGCCTCTGGCAGGCCACGCAGCACCTGGGAAGGCAGCAGATGCGTTCGGCGGTTCGCAGCCAGATGTGCGCGCTGTGCCGCAGAGTGTGGGGCACAGTGCCGAAATCAGACACACCGTGCACGCTGATGGAGAGCAGAGCGGGGAGCGGAAGCCATTTTCCACAGCCTGGCACCTCTGCCGTGGGCACGTCCGTCCGTTCATCTGTCAGTCACGTTCTGCATGCTGTGAGTGCTCGAAACCATGGCTTCTCCCTTTGGTGATGGCAGCACACGCTGTGTTCTGTGTGGTCCACCCCGTGGGACCTCGCTTTGGAATCTGTATTTTCTCATCTTCTGGGCCACCTGCCACGTCTCTCGCTGGGACAGTGGCCCCGTGCACCCCTCTTGCAGGGGACAGGAACCTGCCGTCACACGGAGGGCGGCAGCAGGGCTTTCTGCCCCACGTGTCTGCCCGGGATGGTTCCTGACGGCGATGGAGCACTGAGGCGCGGTGCGGGCTGGCTGCCCCATGCACCCCTCCGCCTCCAGGGCCACGTGATCCCACCCCTGCCCAGGTTTGGGCCCTGGTCAGGGATGCAGGCCGGCAGCGTTGGAGTGCCCGTGGTGCGGCCCCATGCACTGAGGCGTGGGGGAAGCGGGGCCACGCGGAGGGGGGCTCGGTTCCGGGCTTGCACTGTGAGATGCGGTAAGGCTGGAAGTTGGAGCTGCCTGTCTTCGGGGCCAGCAGCCTGTCAAACGTGTGAGGAGGCCTGGGGGCTAAGACAGGTGGGCGTGGTAGACAGGTCTGCAGAAGCGGGAAGGAGGTCAGGGGATCGCCTAGGACTGCGGTTTGGGGGCAGGCAAGGATGGTGACTGCACGGGGACCAGGCTGCCTCTGGGGCCGCGGACGCCGTTCCGAGGCCCACATCCTGAGGCTGGTCGCACCGCGCTCCGCGTAGGCTGAAAGCAGAAGCCGTTCGTGTTCCGGCGGGGCCGTTGTGAGGTCTGCGATTTATACCTCAATACAGCCGTTCTCAACGGGGTGCGTTCGGGCTGCTCCTGCAAGGCCTCGTGCGGTTGCGGCTCTTTCTCCTGCACGGATGTGGGGTCACTTCTGATGTGCAGAGAGCAAGTTCAGACTGACCCGTTCCAGAAACCGCACCCCTCTCTGTCATCACCGGGTGGCCAGGATTAGGAGCCGGGCCTCCGCAGGGAGCCCCCGAAATGCAGCTGATGCTGGAGGAAGTGGGCGTGTTGTATTTACTGTTCCCTTTTCTCTTCCTCCCCAAACAAGCAAACGAACAAAGAGAAAGTGAGAGATGCTGCCAGGCACAGCTAGCAATGCCCCTGGCGTTTGGAGGGACCGGGAAACACTTCCAGGAGGGGACGTAAGGGGCGGGACAGCCACCCACCGCCTCTCAGCCACGAAAATGGAGATGAAGGTGGGAATGCAAAGGGCACAGTCGGACAGAGCTGGGGGAAATTGGGAAAATCTGGTCCCTCCCATCGCCCGTGGTACCTTGGACGCAACTGACGGAGGTGCTTGCCTCGCCGAGGGGTCTGGGGGAGGGCCAGGGAAATGCAGACTGCTCCCCCGTGCTCCGTGGCAACCTGTCTGCGCGCCTCGCCCGTGAATCCTGCTTGGCGACAGTCGGAGGTCCGTTCTTTGCAGTAATACGAGCCTTGCCCCCGTTCATAGACGTAGCGAAATAAAAAGCACACACCTGCCGAAGAGTGTTTTGTTTTTTTAAACTGACGGCATCCAGGGGGGCATCGAGTGTTTGCTCGCACTCAGCGGTGTTGCCCTGAGCGCCCCTCGCACCGGCCTGGCGCTTAGTTAAACTAAGAACACGGCTGAAATGGCCCAGCCGGCGAAAAACCACGAGGCTGCAGTTTCCAGGTAACAAAAGGGAAAGGTTGTCTAACCAGGGCTCTTTTGCTGTTTGTTCTGTGAGCGCGCGTGGTAACTGCTACCACACGCGGTACCGACGTGTTTGTTCCCAGCTGTAGATGCTGCATCGTTCTGAGGAAGAGGAGAGGGGGTGGGCTGGGGTAGAGAGCCGATCCAGTGCGCCGTGCACGGTCGGAGGAAGAGGCCCCGGTAGGAAGGGCGGGACTGCACCCCCCTCCTACCTGTCGTCTTTTGTGTGCTGGAGTTTGATCTGCCAGGAGGGGACTTGTTTGTGACCGCCTGCGCTGAAACCCGAGTGGCCTGTCCTGCCGCTGACCTTTCCGTACGAACTGTGGACTCATTCACAGGGACCTGGTTCATCCTCACTCCCAGGGTCACAGCCCCAGACTGACACCGAACCTGAACTTCGGGGGCATGGGTAGGACGTGAACTTTGCCTGCAGGGGCGACAAGGATGAGAATCGTCAGTGTGGTGGCCAGCCCCCTTGCGGGTGTCTGCTCTCCGCAGGGCAGCGTGCTGGGTGCTTCGTGGGGAGCCGTGGAGGCCGCACAAGGCGTTCGAACCCATCGCAAAGGCCCTTCCGGCTTTGCAGGTGGGGATACGGCAGCCTGGGCGTGAAACAGGTGCACCCCTCCGCACCGTGCGGCTGAGAACTGGTGGCCGACTGGAAAGCCTCTGCGTTTCTCCCCAGGGCACCACTGTGCTTCCAGATGCTGGGCAGCAAACCCCCACCCCCACCCCCCGCACCCCTCCAGTTCATGGCGCTGTTCGGTCTTAGGATTCCTCCGGACCCTCGGGAGTGTGCCCGGGAAGCCTGAGAAACCGACGGTGGCTGATTCCCAAACCGGCTGCACGCCAGAGCTGCCGCCTGGCTGCCTGTAAGGCCCGCCAGCCGTGTGTGTGTATGTGTGTGTGTGTGTGTGTGTGTGTGTTTACGCGCCACCTGCACGCTAAGACCGGTAAGGAAGACTGTTCTGGGGACACATGAAAAGGATATGGAATTCAGACTCCAGTGCCCGAGGTGTTTCATCGGGATGGCCACACTCACCCGTTCCGTCTTGCTCTGTACGAAGAAGGTGGCCCCGGGAAGCCGAAACTGTCTCATCTCCGGCTCCTGGCGTGAGAAGAGCACCATCCCCGCCTGCTGCGAGGCACGTAGCTCTCTGCCAGGTGTGGCTGGCGCTTGCTCGTCCTCCCTCCTGCCTCTTCTTGGTTTGCACCCCGTTCCCCCGTCACCTCTCTTGCTTTGCACTATTAGAGAGTTCTTTCTTTGACGTGAACTTTGTCCCAGTTAAAGTGCCGCCCGGCCCGGAACAGGTGGTGTGAGGAAGCTTATCGGTTGTTCATACTGCAGTGTTGGAAGGGGCTGGTGCTGGTTTGTCAGGGCAGCTGCATAAAATGAGGGGGCGTGGGGCGCCCCCGAGTGTGCCCGGAGGAGAGGGGAGGTGGGGTGACCCACGAGTGACCTTTCTTTGTCCTTCCATTTCCTTCGCTGCTCCCCGCCCCGACCCCCAGTTGGTCACCCGGAGGCTGCAAGTGTTGGTGGGAAAGTCCAGGTGAAGGTCTTCACAGGCAGTTGTCACGTCACCGGAGCCCTGGGCCTGAAGACGCCCCGGCCCAACCACAGAGGGGGGACGACACAGGTCTGAGCAGAGCTGCAAGGCGGGGCCCAGAGGGGGACTGATGTGGCCGGCCCTCCTCCCGCCATCCCCCCCACCCCCCCGGGGCTTATCTGCCTTCCGGCGCCTTCCTTCCGTGGAATGGTAAAGCTGCTGGGTGTCATGACCTGCGTCTGCCTGGGTTGCTGCTATTTATAACGGTTGCTTCTGCTGAAGCGCAGCCATGACTGGGACATGTCTCTGGGTTTCGGGAAAATTGCATCCGCCCCCAGAAACAGCGTTAGGACAGACCTGCCCCGTGCCACAGCGGACGGCGGGCACATCAGGGGGACCTTCTTGTGAACCCGTCATGACCAGTGTGCACTGCAGCCCCAATGGCAGGCTTGGCGAGGCTCTCCTCGGCCAGCGGGGCGCTTGCCGGTTTCTGTAGCACCATCGCCCCGCACCGGGGAACGTTTCTGAGTGACACACCGCGGGAGGCTTGGACTGCGTCCCGTACCTGCAGTCGTTTGGAGTCTGCACAATTTAATTTCTAGATCTCTTCTTGGAACTTGATCTGTTTTGATGTCCGTGGCGATAAGGCGAAGGGTTAGTCTACCTGTGGGGCCTTGGGGCAGGTGCCTTACTTCCTGGTGTTCGGTGACTCCTCAAAGCTTTGTGAGAAAGATGCTGGCGGTGCCCACCTCTCTGCTTGCGGGGGGCGGGGTGGGGAGAGGGGGCTGGGAGGAGGAGGGGCCGAGATGGGCTGGAATTGAAGAGCACCGGTGATTTTTCATGGGGCCCCACTTCCAGAGCCGCCAGCACACGTGCAGCGTGGAGAACCTCGGGCCTCTCCCACCCTACCCTGACCTGCTCTGAAAACGCCTCCCTGAGGACAGGAGACGGGCGCACAGCCCTGGGCGGAGTACTATGCCTCGGCCGGGGAGTGCAGGCTCCCAGGGACTTGCGAGCTTCTGCCTGCGCTGAGGACCCGGAGTGGGCGGGTGGGGCGGTCCCTGTCATCCTAGGTGATCTGCCCCTGGCTGCCGCTTCTTGCCTCTCTAAATATTCTCTCCCCACGCCTTCCCGGCGCGTAACCACGAATTGCAATAGAAGTACAGACCACCTTTGTACAAGACAAATTGCACCTTTGGAGCAAGCTTTGTGTAAAGTGGGCTGGATTTGCGAGGGATTCGTTGAGAGCCTTCTGTTCCAGGATAAGTAGGGGGAAAAATGTTCAACTCCAAGAGGGACAGTGGTTTCTTTGGGAGGTGATGGGATAGTGGGGCTGGATTTCCTGCCTGTGGACATGCAATTTGACATCACTGGCTGAAGGTTGATCATGTGCTCGGGGCAAGAGCTAGAGATTGGGGGGAGGAAGAAGAGGAGGGGCAAGAGGAGGCCTCCTGGCCTGTGAGGGATGAAGGATGTGTGCGCAGGAGCCCAGGGTGTCAGGAGAGGGGGGAGGGGACCCCGAGCCGGGGTTGTCAGGGCTGCACAGGTGGGCTGGCAGGGCACACCTGGAGAATCCGAGTTTCGTTCCGAGCGAGGACGCAGGACATCTGGGGTGGGTCGAGGCTGGAAGCCGTGGGATGATGCATGCATGGGTGGTCTGGCTGAAGGGCGCAAGGTGGTCAGCGGGGGCAGGGAGGTTCGTGTGCCTGAAGGCTTCTGTAGAGAGAGGAGCACAAAGCATCAGGAGGAGAGGGTTTCCAGAGGTCAGCTGCAGGCCTGGGGGCAGGTTCTTGGAGGAGGAGAACTGTGCCTTGGAAGAGGGTGAGGAGGGATGTTTGTTTTCACACAGATGCAAAGGCAGGGAAATGGAGAGTTTCCTGGAAGCAGAAAGGAAGAGGATTCTTCTAAAAAGATTTAGAAAACACGGCCAAATGTGGCAGTCTTGGCTCCCTCGGGACACAGGGAATTCTGACTTGAAGGAGGATGCAGGAGAACAACCCCCCCACCCCCCGGGGCTTTGAGGCTGCCTGGGGTGATAGGATGTGTGATTGGGTGGGGAGCCTGGTTGCCAGGGGCGACGGCCCTTCCTCCCGCATCACCCCCTCCCTGGTTGCCACTGGTATGTAGTGGGCCTTGTTCAGTCGACAGGGTGTTAAAACTCAGTCTGGTTCCTAAAAAGCAGCGGGCTTGGACATAAACCGGGACAGACTGAGGACTTTGTGAAGAAGCTCTCGTGTCATGCTCTTTGGTGGAACTTTCTAGCATCATGAAGAGGCTTTATGTCCGCACTGGACGACGGGCTAGTAAGAGAGACGCTAGCCCCAGGTGGCTGTTGATCGTTGGGGCTTCTCATGAGAAGGCAGGGTGAGGCGCTGTTGCCCATCCGAGCAGCGTGGCCTGTCGGCACAGCCTGCATGTGCCGTGTCCCGACGGGGCCGGAGGTGGCCTGGGGGACACGGCCGAGACAGGTTAGGGCGCAGGAAAGCCCAGGTTCTCTCAGCACCCTGGATGCAAAGCGGGGTGCCTGTAGCGTATCCACGTCTGTTTTCCGTCGTTTAGTACCGGCAGTGGCTTGGGACCAGGCCCGCCCCTCTTGTGCCCGGGACAGTCGTCCACCCGGCAGCCCTCTGACGCTGCGGCATCAGTTCCCCCCACCCCCGTCTCGGTGGCGGGGCTCGGGGAGGTGAGAGGACTCGCCCAGCTTGCCCGTCCAGCTCTCTCTGTCCTCCTCCAGCTCCGACGGGCACTCTTACCAAGTCCTCCTCCACCGGCTCTGCCACCTCGCGCCTCAGGGAAGGAAAAGACGGCCTCTAGGTGCCCATCCATCCGTCAGCGAGGCGTCGTGAACAGGCACAAAATGTGGGCTCCCTTCTGTGAGCTCAGCAAGGGTTCGCGTGGTGGGGACTCATGGAAAACCGTAGGTTCTGGAAGGCAAGACGAGCGTGCTCTCCCCTCTGCGCTTGCAGACGCCTGCCTCTAGTCTAGCAAGGAAAACGGGCCCAGCCTTCCCCTAGATCGACGGGACCCTCTGCGTGGTCTGGGAGCTCAGTGCGTCCTGCTGCTGCTGGTGGGACGTCTTCAAAGGCAGGCTCCGCAGCCTTTTCCCTTCCCTCAGCGCGCAGGCCTGTGAACTTGCGACCACGGAATCCCAGGCTCTTCCCGCCCCCTCGGCCTGTGCCCTTCCCCCTGTGCTAATTCCACAAGATTTGTTGTTGCTTGCGTTTCTCTTGTGGAATTCGTGACAGGTTAGTGAGGGTGAAGCTGCTGGTCTCTGCCCTCTCACCCCCAGCCCCACCCCCACCCCCATCCCAGTTCACTGACCCTGCCTCCCTGTGAACTTGGGTCTGCCCACACCTTGCAGCCAAGCGGGGAGACTGACTTTCCAGAGCACACGTGCAGTTTCTGGCCTCTGTCACCTTCCACGAAAATCCCACCCACCGAAAAGGCTTTGTGAGTCGGTGGCTTCTCTCCCCACAGGCTCGTGTAGGCATCCGCCCGGTAAATATTTGCTCGGTGCTGTCTGCTCCGTGCTGCCCTGGTGCCGGGGAACAAAACACATGAGGCTGGCGTTGCCATGGCGAGCAGGGCGCAGGCTGAGAGGGGAAGGGTCACAGATACGTGCACAAGGAGATGATTGTGTTTCAGCAGGAATGCGTTTCCCGGGGAGAGGCAGGCGGCCCCGTGACGGGAGCCTGTGGTGGGGGCAGTCGCTGAGGATGAAGGTGCACACGCCACAGGGGACCTGGGGGTTGGTGGGGGCCGGGGGAGGGATGCCTGGCCCAGGAGCAGGGTGTGCCCAGGTGCTGAGCTCAGCGCGGAGGAGCAGACGGGGAGCGGGAGCTTGGTCAAGCCCCTGTGCCCTGGCTGAGCGGTGTTAAGAAGGCGGCTCATCTCCTGAGAGTCTCCGACAGCCTCGGTGGACGGAAAGGCCAGATGTGCACCTTGAGGTGGGCTCTGGCTGCTCCGTGGACAGCACCTTGTGGGACGTCGACAAGGGAAGTGGGCTGACCGTGGGCACCTGCTGGAATGTTCCGGAGCTGTGGTGTCTTGCACCAGGGCATGGTCCCGGATGTGGAGCAGAGGGTGTCGATGACAGGCAGGACTGAGATTTTTTTTTTTCCCCCTAAGAGGGAGGGGAAGGCAGAGAAAAAGAGGAAAAGAAACATCGGCTGGTTTTCTCTTGAACGCGCTCCGAGAGGGGACCGAACCCACAACCCAGGCATGTGCCCTGGCTGGGACTGGAACCGGTGACCTTCCACTTTGTGGTGCTGCGCCCAGCCAGCGGAGCCACACCGGCCAGGGCAGGGCTGGGATTCGCTGGGTTTCTTGATTGCCGCCCATCGTGAGCGAGGTTCCTCCCCTCTCCTTGCACGGAAGCTCACAGCACTATTCCTCGCTCTGTTGTAAGTGTAGTTATCAGCGTACCCTGTGAGACTTGAGGTCAGACACTAAGTGCTTTGAATATTTTCAACATTATTCCTAATTGTCGAGATGCACGTCTGCTTTTATTTATTTATTTGCTCCAGCGTGCATAGGTGTTTGGACCAATTTCTCAGAAATACGGTGAAAACGTAACCAGAACATTTGAAAGAGCATGCAGCGTGGAGAGCCCTCTGAGCCAGCTGCCAGTATCCAAATGCTACATAATTGCTTAATAAGGAGGCGTTTTTGCTGAGATTTACATTGTAACATTTTGCCTTTTGAAAAAGACATTCTGTGCACGGTAATGGGAAAATTGTCTCCAGAGTGTTGTTCCGCGTTCAGTTCCGTGCCTGTTTCGGAGCTGCTTGTGAGCAGGAGAAGATAGCCCGTTTTGCCTGCGGTAAAAACCGGTTGGTGTTTAAGGGGTGACGCACCAGACGACCCCGACTTGGCCGGCGCGGACATCCTTACATCAGTCACATCTTTCGGCGTCCACGCTGCTCACCGTCCTTTTCCTTGTCTGCGCGGGGAAGAGAATGTTTCCCGGAGAGATCTGGGGTTCAGACGAGCTGCGACAGTGTCGGAAGGGAGCGAGCCCTGAGATATACTTTTCTGCTTTTTTGCCTGAGAGGGTGGAAGGCTCAGGGGTTTCGCCATGAGATCGGGCACAGGCGCTTTCTTGCCTGATTTCTCCTTGTAGTTCTGTTTCCTGGGTAGGAAATAATACTAACGAGCACAGCTGCAGCTCAGACAGAGAGAGAGACACACACACACGCAGAGGGAGGGGAGGAAAGATGGGGGGAGAGGGAGGGGATAGGGAGAAGGAAAGTCTTTTTGTCAAACCCAGATAGTTGCTTTATATTGTTTGTTTGGAGATATATATGCACATCTGCCTCTGAAGTTGCGTTATCCGGAAGTCTCTACAATGTTACCGTGCAAAGAACAGGTAGAGTGAGTTATGTTAACAAAGTGATGGAGTTGCAGTCCAGTGGAGGACGATGAAGGTTGGGGCCATCGCGGGAGGAAACATGAGCGTTTCGGACGGGGAGATGTGGCCCCCGAGCGTTAGTGGCTGAGTCGCCCTGTACCTGAGGTGAGGCTGCGTTAGGCTGCGTGGGCTTTTCCTCCACGTCAGACCAGCGAGACGCACCGTGGACCCATGTGTTCTCGTGGACTGGGACGACTCCAAGTCCTCAGTAGTAAGCACGGCACCCACCCTTCACGGTGGTGAGGTCCCTTATAAACCATGCATTACGGTAGGTGGCGGGCCGGCCCATTCGGCGGGGGACTTTTCAGTGTGCGGGGCAAGCCTGGCTGGGAGAGGCGTCAGAATCGGGCACTTTCATCCTGGGAGATAAGCATCGTGTTGGGGCTGCTGCGTGCAGCGAAGAGCATCCCGTTTGTTACGCGCAGGGGTCGCGAGGAAGCGATTCCCACGGGGCCCGAGTATAATGCACGCTGACCCCAGCAGCCTCGTCAGCTGCGCTGCTAGGTCAAAGCACAGCCGCTTCTGGAGTGGCGAGGACGCGGGTGCTTCTCCCAAACTGGATGCTCTCCCTCCGACCCTGAGTGGGGGGGGGGCTGTACCCTTACCCCCCCTGGAGGGGAGCAGAGCTCGGGGGCCTAGGGCCTGCGATGAGACACAGGATGGCGGCCACTGCGGCGAGTTTCACGATAAAGACGACACCTCCCCGAGGGTGGCTTTCGTTCCTCTTCTGGTGCTGGGACAGGGACCACCTCCCTCGGGGAGACCTGGGGTGCGGGCGCCGTTTGCCAAAGGCCTCTGTTACTCGGAATGTTCCGAGTGGTGCTGGTCTTCCGTTTTCGGTCTCAAAGCAGCTGCGGACAGGTCGGTCCACGAGTTCCCTCCGGAGCTGCCAGAGACGTTGCGTGCCGTCCTGTGGAAGTTGATTCGTGGATTCCTGCAGCGCCTCCTCTGGGCAAAGCGCCGGGCAGTGGCCGGGTGGGCAGTCGGAGGGACCTGGGTTCTTGCCCTTGAGAGACGCACCGTCCTCGCTAGTGCACCTGCCCGTGTTGGCAGCCGTGAGGGGCTGGCCTTCTTGTTTGCGCGTCTCGAAGAATTGGCTGTGACAGGTGGGGGTGCACGGGGTCACCGGGACCTGCCTGCCGTCTGTACTGAGGTGTGACATCCTCCGCCTCCCTTCATACTTCCTTGACGCTGCTGGTAACGTTGGCTGTTACCCAGACACCTGACACTTTTGACTGTCTTCCAGGGTCCTTGTCTTAGTTGGTTTGGGCTGCTGAAATGAGAACACCATCCATCATGTGGCTTCGAAACAACGTTTCTTTCTCACAGTTCTGGAAGGCACAGGTCAGGAGGAATCAGTGCGGGCAGACGTGGTGCCTGGCGAGGCCCAGGTTTCTGGCTTGCTGCTGGCTGTCTTCTCGCTGTGCCCTCCCACGGTCGAAGGGGCTGGGGCGCTCTGCTGGGCGCCTGTGAAAAGGGCGCTGATTCCGTTCATTAGAGCTCCACCCCCGTGACCCAGGCACCTGCCAAAGACCCCACCTCCCGATACCATCATGTTGTCTGTTAGCTTCCCACGGAGGAATTTGGGGAGGGGCGGGTTCGGTGCGGAGCCAGTGAAAGCAGCGGCCGCTGTGCCTGGGACCTGCCAGGCACGCCATCTCCGTGGAGACAAGCCCAGGAGACGAGGCTGGCCCTCCGAGTCCCGGTTCTGCGAGTCTTGGATGTGCTTCCGTGCAGACCCGCCGTGGCGGTGATGGCTGGTAAGCAAGGCGGGAAGGACGCGGGCACCCTGCCTCCGACGCCACGTCGCAGCCAGAGTGCTGGCTCTTTGAGGAAGCCTTCGGGGAGCAGCTGCGGCGCACCCAGCGGAGCTCAATCGCCCTCGGTGTCCTCGGCTCCAGGGGACGGAGGCTCGGGTCAGTGTGTGCACAGGACGGTCACTGCAGACCAAGGTTGGGGGCTGTGCTGGCGTCGGCCCTGGGCTCCGCCAGAGGGCGGCTGTGGACGGGGAGCTGTGGTGGAGGAGAAGAGCAGCCCAGGAGCCGAGACGGGGCGCAGCGCTGGCATCGGAGACATTTGCGGGGGCAGCAGGGGTGTTAGCAGGGCGGACTGAGGTCGTGAAGGCCGGCTGTACGAGCAAGAGACCGTTCTGCAGACCGAGGGGAGACCGAGGGGTGAGATCATTCAGACGGGGTGGGGGCGATGCGTGAACAACGACCTAAGGAAGAGTGACCTCACAGGTGGCGCACTGTGTCCCGGGGGCCACACCCGCCTGTGGCCCCCCAGCTGAGAACAGTTTTCCACTTTCCACTCAAGAGTTGTGAAAGCAAAGGGGGAGCCATGTATAAGCAGAATGGGGTCCACGAAGCTCATGATGATGCTTGTCCTCGGGGCCTGACCTGGGGCAGCATGCTGAGCTGTGATGGGGACACTGAGCTGCTTTGGAGAAGCAGGGGAGGGGTCCTTGAGAACGGTAGCCGTGAAGACACCGGACAAGAGCGTGGCGTGGAGTTATGGGGACCCAGAACGGGCAAGAATCCAGGAACAATGTTGGTGAAATCTTTCTGGGAGACGGTGGCCGGGGACTCTGGGTGCCGACAGCGAGCGATGGGGGAGAAGGGGACCGTGCAGACCCTGCAGAGGTCTCAGGGCAGCGCGAAGGGAGCGAGCAGAGGGGCACGTCTGGAACGGGTGCCGCGAGGAGCCAAGTCCCGAGGCAGCCGCGGGGACTTTTTCTACGGGTGCCAGGCCACGGGTGACGTTGCGTCCTGATTTCCATGCCCTGGGAGCGTGCAGCTGCCTGGGGTGTGTGGATGGCTCTGCACCGGCAGTAGGAGCAGGTGCGTGGTGCGAACCTCAGTGGCATTCAGTCATGCTGGACGGATGAATGAGTGAATGAGTGAATGAAGGAACCAGTGCGAAACGACAGGCGGGCCGGTGAGGTATGGGCAATGTCCCTTTTCGGTTGCACCGGTCGGCTCGCTGTGTTACTCCAGGGGACTCACTGTCCGATGGGCTTCCTGCAGAGGGGGCGGTAAGCAGTGTAATCGGTGCCGCCCAGCGTGGCACGGAAGAGCAGAATGTTAAGTTTATTTGCTTTCTCCGGGGGCTAAAGCGTGTGCACCCTAAAAGTGCCCATGTTCACCGTTTCTCAGGGCAGGGTTCTGTGGCTTCGAGGACATTCGCGGTGTCGTCCATGCGTGGCACTGGCCACCGCCACGACTTTCCGATCTTGCCAAGCTGAACATCTCCCCTTGTTAGGTGCCGGCTCCCTCTCCCCCCCCTCCTCAGCCCCTGGCTGTACGTCGTCCACATGCCCCGCCCCGGGAAGCTGACTGTGGTGGGAGCCTCCTAGGAGTGGGACCCCACAGCATTTGTGTGGGTGTGACAGCTTACGTCACGCCGCATGATGCCCTTGGGGTCGGAGCAGGTGTGGCAGTGCCTTCCATTCTAGCCGGAGTAATTGTCCACTCTGTGGACGGGCCACCCTTGGCGTGTCTTCTTTTCTGTGGTGGACACAGGGCTCGCGTGAGTTTGCTTAGTCCCATGGCGGGCAGCGAGGCCCCTCCCGGGGGGTCGAGGGGGGTCCCTTCACCGCTGAAGGCTGTGGAAGGGGAATGGTTCTCCGTGACCGTGGGCAGGCGGACCACGGGCCATCTTTCCAGGTGGTCAGGGGGCGTTGCAGCAGCAGGTGTTGGCGTTGAGGGTGCTGGCCTGAGGTGTTTACGGTGAACTGAGGGCTGGACTGTGTGTGTTGCCCGCAGGCCCACTTAGTCACCTAAACGCAGTGGTTTGTGGAGACCGGAGGTGAGAGTTCGTCTGTCTGGCTAACATCTGTCGTTTTCCGCCCTCTGCAGGCAGGTCTCAGCAGCCCCCTTGAGGGCTGCCTGGGTCATTTGTTGTTGAACCCTGGTGGGAAGTTCTGGGTCCGTCTTCGTGTCCGCTCCCTGCTGGGCTGGGGGGCGGGTTGTTCTCGTATTTTCTGTTGTGTGGATGGTGTTGCACGTCCAGACTGCAGGGCGTGTTGACCGTCCGTCCGCTGCTGAGTGTGAGGTCGGTGGGATGGGGCAGGGTGGCCGGGGAAGGTGGCATGCGTGGCTGGGTGCCCAGGAGTGCGCACCTATCAGAGAAGCAGGCCCAGGGCACCTGCCGTGGCACAACACCAGGCCTGGAACAGTGGAGGGTTGGAGCTCTTGTCCTCACCCTGAGCAGCTGCAGGCGGGGGGGGCACGGTGCTCAGAAATCCCGAGGGCAGAGGAGTAGCAGGTGACTGGAGGCTCTGAGAAGGAAGAGGGACCATCCTGAGTTGTGTAACGTTGATCGGCTGCGTCTCACGCACACCCTGACCCCGGACCCAACCCACCACCTTTTTTGCTGAACGAGGCCACGCTCCAACCAACGGAGCCACGCCACCCAGCCAGGGTTTTTCTATAGCTTTGGTCAGCATTTCTGTCTTTAATTCATTAATTAAAGCATTAATTCTCGTCCCATTTCCAACTTGGCTTCTGCGTTCCAACAGAAATGAAGGGAGAATGTCCTTTTTGTGAGAAGGTGTAAGGAGCCAAGGCAGAATTTCAGCCAGCGGCATGAGGAAGGAGCTTGGGCATCAAGCAACGTAAGAACCGAATGGCAACCAAGCAGAAGAGTCGGAATGCGTGTGGCGGCCGTTAACTGCAGCCGCACTGTCTCCGCGTCGTAGAGACAGGCTGTGGCGGATGTGGCTCCGTGAGGCTGGGGGCCGTCTCATAAGGCAGAAGCTGGCTGGTTCGATTCCCAGTCAGGGCGCCTGCCGGGTTAGGGGTTTGGTCCCCTGTCGGGCACGCGCAAGAGGCAGCCAATCGGCGTGGCTCCTTTCTTCCTCCTTTCCCTTCTCTCTAAAAATACACCGGTGAATGAATAAGTAATTTTAAAAGCTCGGAGAGAGCTGATCGTAAGGCCATTACGCTGCAGCCCGCTCATTCATGGGCTTTACGTGCTTTCAGAGTTCAGGACTAGCGTGGGATGTCGGAACGTGGCCTTCAGTGGCCCGGGGAGCAGTTGGCTCCCCGGTTCTGTTTCTGGGGCTTGGGGGGCAGAGATGTGGGAGACCCGGGCCGGTTGGACTGAATTCAGCCCACGGTTGCCGGTGGGCCGAGGAGCAGTGTTGGCCAAGGGCGGCCTTGGGGTCTGGGAAGGCGGAGAAGGTGTGGAAGGAGATGAAGGCTCTCTCTCGGAGGGCAGGGTTGTGCGCGCCTGGCCCTCTGGTGTTTCTGGGCGTTTGCTTTCGTGACACTGCGTGCTGTTTACTTACTGAGGCCTTTTGCCGTTGGCGCAGTGCTGGGGGGCGTGAGAAAGAAGGCAAGTCTATTTCTCCCTCTTCATCCCACTTCCCAACGTGACCCTCGTCGGTCATTTCCTGTGCTTTTTCCCAGGTGTGTTATGAGCGGTTGTGAGCGTGTGCACACGTGTGTGCGTGCTTGATTGACAGCTGCGTTTTACGGACAGCCGAGCGGTCCATAAAGCACGCACGCATCGTGGCTATGTGGACAGAGCAGTACACACACGCACCCCCCCCTCGTAGATCCAATGGGTGTTTGTCAGGGTGTTTGTTTTTAAACACAGAAACTGGAGCGAAGGGACTTGACTGGCTTTGATGCGCCCTTGGGAAGGGACAGCGGGCAGCAGGGCCGGAGGAAATTTTCTGTGTGTGTGTGTGTGTGTGTGTGTGTGTGTGTGTGTGAGTGATGGAACTGTGGGCCCATCTCCTGGTGACACTAGGGTGTGGGGATGCAGCAGGACGTCGGCTGGCCGAGGGGGCAGGAATCCGGCGGCCACAGCCGTCCACTCTTGGTCCATGTCAGGCCCTGCGCTTACGTCCCTCCTGAGGGCAGCAAGTACACTGGGTGTGTTGACACCCATCCACTAGTGTTTTCCTGCAGGTGAGCTCGGCTCCCTTCTCCTCTTCCTCCTGCTTTTCCCTGCCTGCCCACATCCACCTGGCAGATAGAAGGTGAACCACGCGAGGCCAGAGGCGTTCAGAGGCGCCACCTACATGCTGGTGGTGGGAGGGGAGGGCCTGCCCCAAGGCCTCCGAGGTTCTCTTGGTGCGTCAGCCGTGATAAACAACAGGTGTGCAGACTCAGCGTTGAATCTGATTGTTTTTAATCCTCACCCGAGGATGTTTATTGATTTCTTTTTTTTAGAGAGAGAAAGGAAGGTGGGGGAGGAGAGGGGAGAGAGACACAGAGATAACAAAACATCGATCGCTGGCCTCCTGTATGCGCCCCCGACCAGGGACAGAGCCCAAATCCTGGGCATGTGCCCTGACGAGGAATCGATCTGGCAACCTTGGGGTGCGCGGGATGATGCTGCAACAACCAATGGTGCCACGCTGGCCAGGTGCGCATCCGATTTTTAAATAACCTGTTTGGTTGAACTTACCCGAAGTCTCCTAGGTGCCAGGTGAGCACGGCAAAATGGAAAATTCCCTACAAATGTAAAATTGGGATACAGAAAATGACAGCCATGTGCCCTTGTCACGGCTCTTGGTCTCCTAACACCCACGCAGAAAGCTCTTGATGTGGGGCCTCCTTCAACCCAGCGTAGGGAGCCATCCCGCTTCCTGAAAATGAAGCGCCAGGAGAAAAAAAAATTTTTTTTTAAATTTTGGCTCATCTGGGAACGTTTAGCATTCAGTCAGCTCGCTGTGCTCCTCCGTGAGGGCGAGGGCAGGAAAAGCCAGAGCAGGCGAGAGAGTGCATGGAGCATGAGATTGCTCGGTGATGGGAAAGGGAGGACCCCCCCCCCCCCCCCCCCCCCCCCCCCCCCCCCCCCCCCCCCCGCCCACCGTGGGCGCCTGGACAGGGCAGCGGCAATGCGAAAGTCTTCTCACCAGGGGGCGCTGCGGTTACGGGGCTTTGTCTGGAGTGTGGTGTCCAAGCCATGAGCGTCTCTGGGCCACGCTGGAAGAAGAGTTGTCTCGGGCCTCCCGTTAAATGAAAACCGATGAACAAAAAAACAAAATAAAAAAGGTCTGTGCATCATTTTTGTGATAATCCACCACCACAGATAAGCAAAAACGTCCACGTGTAATTGTCCTAAGAATGCAGTAGCCCTTTTGATAATCTGTGGAAATCATCGAGCAGGTCCCAAGTTTGTGATCGCTCATATGGAAAGTGTACGTATCTAAGCAATACAACATCACTGATTTTTTTCCAAAAGAATTTTTTAAAATAAAAGTAAAAAGAGGGCAGCATAAAATGAGCCGGGTGTTGACGTCTTTGAGAAACTAATGCATCGGTCTGTGGTTTGAAAGTAGTTAACAATTCTCAGTGCGTTCTCAAGGTGCTCATCACACATTTTGGTTCTCATTTTACTCTTAATGTGTTTCATTCTTGAAAATGCTTGCTTGCGCATGTGGGTGTGTAAAAATAGTGAGCGTATGTACGTTTATTTTACTCGACACCGCTACGTGTAATTGCACAAAAATCTCATCACGTCCTGAGTAAATTCGGGATTCCGGGTGGAGCCACGTTCGTAGCTGCCTGGGCCGCGGGGCACATGCTGCTGGTCAGAGCAAGGGCTTCACCCGACAAGCAGAGAATCCTGGGCACTCTCGCAGGTCACCAAGCTGAGCCAGAAGGGCTGGCTACAGGAAGCTCTGTGCTCGGGTGTCACTCACGTGGTGAAAAGCGTAGTCTGCTGTTCTTAAAAACCACCACCCCGATCCCTCCGATTCTCCCCCCTTTCTCCCAGGTGAGGACCGGGAGGAGCCGCTCAGCCCAGATGACTCCAAAAAGCACCCTCGCCCCACAGTCTAAGAAATGCCTTGTGAGTACTGGCGACAACTGTTAGGGAACACCGCAAACCCCTGCCGATCCAGAGGTGTTTGCGGAATCAGGAGCGTGAGAAATGCGCTGTTGCTGTCCCGTGGGCTCTGTGGGACTTTCCGGAGAGGTGGCCAGGCTGGAGATCTCGGGGACGCAGGACGCCCAACGGCGATTCTGGCCCCGTTCTCCCGGGGACGTACTTGAGGAGGCCTGGATCGTGCCAGAATCTGCAGGCCCCTGAAAGAGTGCAGCTAGCTGGAGATGTCGGGCGCAGCACAAGGGCGGAGTCAGCGCTGGTTTTCTTCCTGCGTAATCTGAGTTTTATTTCCACGTTAAGAATGACTTCTACGTAGTGAATGCACAGTACAATAACCAGGTGATGTATTATGGAGCTGTACCCCTGGAAGCTGTATAACTGTACTCACCCGTGTCACCCCAATAAATGCAATGGAAAGAAGGACTTTAACTAGGTCCATTGCTGACGATGAACCGGGGCCGAGTGGAGCCGGTGTGGGAGCACAGGACAGCTGGCTGTGAGCCGAGCTTCTGGGGGTGACACGTTGGACACCCCGGGAGCACCTGGACCCCACGGCTCAGCCTTCATCCCTGTTCTCCGTGTTCATCGATTCTTCCTGCAGTCAGCATTTTGCCAAATTCATTTTCTCTTGCCTGTGCGCTAATTTTTTCATTCCTTTCTTGCTTCCGCTCTCCTTTTTTCTCCCCCTGAACCTTTGGCGATTAAGGATGTAAATGCTTTTTAATTTAAAAAGCCTTTCCATGGTCCAGAAGTCGAAACTCTGCTGATGGGTGTCTTCCAAATTCCCTCTGCCCTCCTGAGGCCTTTCCCAGCTTTTTAATCACCTCATTTGTCCCTTTTAAAGTGATTTTTAAAAGTCTTCTCCTGAAGGTATGTTTTTGTTGATTTGAAAGAGAGAGAGAGGGAAACATCGATTGCTTGCCTTCCGTACAGGCATGGACTGGGGACAGTCGGTCTCAGAAACTGTGAGGGGCCCCGTCGGGCCCGGGCTGGTGGAGGTGTTGCACTCTGGGTCTGCCCCCAAGTTCGAGCCGGGATGGCGGGGGGGAGAGTCTGAGACGGAAGCAGGGAGTCCCCGGTTGGAGCCGAAGTGACAGGAGAAAACACGAGCTCTGATGGAGTCTCCGTTCTCGGCGATGCCTTTGATTCGCTGTGCACAGCTGAGTGAAAATAAACAGCAATTTCAAGGGCCCTCCCAAAATCTCGGTCAGATGAGGAGCAGGTGAAGCCTGGGGTCATTGGGGGCCAGCTCTCCCTGAAGGCAGGCTGCCGTGTAAAGCGCATGAAACAAAGCAATTCCGGGTTTTAATAGACTCTCCAAATTCGTCTTGGAAAAATAGTGACTTTTTCTTTCCCCGCTTGGAAAAATAACATCTCTAGAGTTCCTTGGAAGTGCCACCCAGTTTGGTCACATCATCAGAATGTGGGGCAAAAAGGAGGACGCAGAGTTTACCGCACTCTAACGGCCCGCCCGAGAAGGGACTTGCACCAGTCGGTGGTTCTGGTTCCGGGGGCGGTGCGTGCCTTCCGGATCCTTGGCCGCGCCCAGCCTGGGGACTGTGGGGGCTCGGAGCACCGGGCGAGTCTGCACACGCTTTTGGTTGTCACGGCTGGGGGGTGGGTGGCTTGCTGTGGGTGTCCAGTGAGAGGAGATCGGGAGCCCATCTCGGTATCTGCCAGGAGACATGTCAGCCGCCCCTGGGAAGAACGACCTGCCCCCGGATGTTACCAGTGCCCAGGGTGAGGGACTTCAGCAGCTGCTTTTTGAGGGTAAAATAGTACGTGTGCATGAACTCGCATCCATGCGTGAGCGGGGATCCCAAGCACCAGAATTTATTGACAAAAAATTGTATTTTCTTACATGTTTAAACTTCAGTCACTTCAAAGTACTCTCCATCTGACGCAGTACACCTGTTGAGATGTTTTTTTCCAGCGTTCAAAACAGGTTTTAAACTGGTCAGTTTTGATGTTTTTTACTGCTTCTGCCGTTTCCGTTTCACGTCTTCCACTTGGGCGCAATGCCTGGTGTCCCAGGTGGGCAGGAGCCCCCCATGTGCCATGTTTGGGGCCTGGGAGGAAGGGGGAGCCATTGGTGAGTCGAAGGGAACAGGGAAGTGAGCGAGGCTGGAAGGACAGTCATGTTCACATCTGCAGCAAGCAGCGTCCTTGGGGTGCCCGGCGGGGGTCCAAGGGAGATACTGCCTGGGCCCCCGTGTGCGCTGACATGGGAACGGAGCTGGAGGAAGGAGGTTCGGGGGCTCGGTGCTGGGGAGATGCCCGTGCAGAGGTGCCCCTGCAGGGTGCCGAAGAACCGGAGAAAGAATCCGAGAAACGGTAGCTACAGAGCGGAAGGGCACGGACGCAGCCCGCATGTTTACAGAGTGGCTGCTGCGTGCCGGCCATCGATGGACTGAGAACAGACGCAGCTCCTGCCGTGGCGGGCCGGACCTGCCAGCGCGCTTGCTCTGCGCCTGTTCGCCCCGAGGAGCGTAGCCACTGCGTGGGCCTCGGCTGAGAACAAGGCGCAGCAATACAACGTCCTGTTTCATTCACAGAGCGCGCCCTTAAGTTCTCCACTCTGGTGTGTGGAAACGGTTTCAGGGCATGCATTTCGTCGTTACCACTCAGGAAGCCTGGAACTTCGATTTCACGCACCGGCATCGTTTATGGATTTAAGTCACTTGTCTTATCTGCACTACAGTGCAGATGGATGCCAGTCAGATGGAGCCCATACAGCGGTTACCAGGCAACCGTGGAAGTGATATTGTCCCACCACCATATAGGTTTCGGCCCCCCAGGGTGTTTACAACACACTGCGACTGTCCACCACCCCCCAGAGACCCGCAGCCCCATTGGGACTCGGAGCACTTTTGAGACATGTCCTTGGAGGATCCAGACCCGGTGGAGGTCGCGTGCTGGTATCCGACTGCTCGTCACTGCTCACTTGGGTTCACCCAGAGCACGGAGCTGTTGTGAGGCCCTGTAAGGCTGGGGCAGTTTCAGGAAGTGGCCCGGTTTCTGCAGCTGGGGTTGCCGCTTCCTCCGTGGCCCCCGTGGGAGGCATGCATCGGCATGTGCTGCTGGCTTCGATTTTAACATTTGTATCCTTTGTATTGTTTGGGTGCCGTGACTCAAGCACCTGGCTTACTTGTTTCTTTTTCTTTATTGACGGGGGAGGGGGAGAGAGAGAGAAAAACATTGGCTTGTTCTACTTATTCACGCACTCATTGGTTGATTCCTGTATGTGCCCTGACCGGGGATTGAACCCTCAACAAGCTCTCAACCTTGTATCGGGATGATGCTCTAGCCCATTGAGCTATGAGGTCAGGGCCACACCGTTGTTGCATCGCATGGGTGTTTGGAAACTCAGAGTCCCGTTCATGGTTCCCTTGACGGCCGACGTTAGTTCTCTGCTCCCCTCCAGCTCCCCCTCGCTTTCCGTGTGCCAGGATCGCTGCTTGCCCTTGATGGGCGCATTTCGTCGCTTTATTTTTGCTCTTTTCTGCGTGTGCTTTTGGAACCCACCTCCACTCTTTTTTCTTCTTGTCTGCTCCCCGCGGGGCAATGAAGTGGTCGCAGCGAAGCAGAGCGCTCCCGCGTCCTGGGGATGGTTGGCTTGCCGTCGCGTTGGAATTCCGGCGTGTTCGAGGCATCGTCTTTCAGTGCGCCTGGTCCTGTTGGAGGGCGCCTGGGCGAGGCGTTGCTAAATTTAGTGCAGCGGCGACAGGATCAGAGGCAGCTGTTTAACCAGAGCCACGCAAAGCTTTCTAGGCCTTTCGAGGCTGAACGTTCAAGGCCTTTAAAAATCCGTGTGGGCAAGAAAAGGGCATGGCACCGCAGCTCTTGAATCACCGGGTTATCCCCGGGGTGGGAGGACAAAGTGGAGTTCCTGGGCCCAGAGGCGCACAAAAAGGGGCGGGCGTTCTAGTCTGTCTGTGTCCAGGGCAGTGGGGGAGGCGTGTCCTCCACGCTCCACGGTGAAGCTCGTCCAGAGCCTCTCGTTCATGACAGTGGATGAGGAGCTGGAAATGAGCCTATGCAGGTCAAGTTGTTCTAAAGAAATTATTTTATGTGTTAATTTGAGACAGAGAGGTGCAGGGACGCAGAGAAAAAGAAATGCTGAGTTGTGGTTCTGCTTACGGAGGCAATCATTGATTCCTTCTTGCATGCGCCGCGACCAGGGATCGAACCCGCAACCTTGTCACGTTGCGATGGTGCTCCAACCACCTGAGCTGCCTGGCCGGGCCCGAATGTTCTTCGGCGTCTGCCACTGAAGAAGTGTGAGGAGGCAGAGCAGAGAAGGTGGCTGTGGGTGGGTTAACGAGAAGGACAGATTTGGAGCGGTTTCTCAGGGACGCAGAGATACTCACCGCAATGCCGTCCTGGGAGTGGTTGGCTCGTGCATTCTCTCCGAGGGGCAGGGCTGGGGAGTGAGGGAGCTGTCAGGAGAGATTACCTGGTCTGCGCAGAGGTTGGGGGTGGGCGGGCCAGCCAGACGCCACGGTGTACCACGTGTACACAGATGGGACAGGTGTGGCATGGGTGGCTGAGTGGCTGGGCCTTGCTCACGGAGCAAAACCCCTGCTCTGTGTGTCTCACCTCCTGCCGACCTCGGGTGGCCGCTGCCCACCGTCATCTCGACGCCTTCCCTGCCCAACCACCGTGGAATTCTGTCCGCATGGCGGTTGGAGGAGCTGACCTGGGCACCGTACCTCTATTCTCCCCACTCCGTGCAGGGACACCCCTGCATCGGTGACACCCTAAAACGTCACTACACACGGCCAGTTGTCCCTTGGGGGGACGTCCTCATCCCCCGTGGAAAACTGCGGTGTGAAGGCTTGGGAGCAGGCCTGACCCTGGGCGTTCACTGAAACGGAATTCGTGGCGGCCCAGCGTCTCCCCGTGTTGGATTTGAGGCTTTTACAGAAAGTGTCTGTCTGTGCCAAAAGCTGGAGAAATAACAGTCATTTTGAAGCCGCCTGCTTCCCCAGGGGTCAGGGTGAGAAAGTGGGGTGATGTGCATCTCTGCCGGGCAAGATTAGTTTCCTGCCAGTAACTAAAACGCAATCCATCGCTCTATTGGAAATAACCGTAAATGCTTAGCAACAAAGATCTGTGCAACGGCTAGCTTATTAAAATAGGTTTGTGTCTTTTTTATTCCCATTACTTTCAGCTCGAGATGGAGTCTATCGTTTGAAGCCCGATTGGCTCGTGTTACTGCCTCATCTCATATCCGATTTCCATGTGACGAATTCTGTCTTGGTCTTGTTAGGTGGCGTTTATTTGACGTTACGCCGTGCGTGTTGGGACGTGATTTTTATTTGTGGCGTGGGGTGTGGGGAGAGGCTGCACACACGTGTCCTGTGCACGTGGACGCGTCCATCCACATCTCTAAGTATCGATTTCACCACCTGCGAGAGCGAGACATCCTCGTTTGCCAGCCTCGTAACCCATTAAAGAGGAAATCAAGCTCCTATAAATGTCTGGTTTCGTGGCTCTTTGGCTGTTCGTTGGAGTAGCTCCTCCTTTTACTCTGAACCATAAAACCGACAAGCATGATCCAAAGACATAATTTGCAGGAGCGAATGGATAGGAACTAACTTATCTGAAGAACAGAGGAAGAAAATGGGCCTTCCTCTCTCTCTACCGACCCTGCCGGCAGGTTTAGTGCCCTTCCGAGCGGAAAAGCGGGTCGTGGCTTTCTCTTGGTTGGCTGACCGCTTTTTGTTTGTTGTACGTGCTCCCCTGCTGAGTGCCTGCCGTGGGCGGGGCTGCCAGCATCAGCGAAGGTGCTTCGCTCGCAGGGACGCAGGCTCCTGCTGCGCAGGGTGCGCAGGCCTTGGGTGGGGTTGGCTGCGTTCTGTTTTCTGTCGTTGGTGACAGTGTGCCTGGGCGACAGTGTGCCTGGGCGACAGTGTTGTTTGTGGTCATTTGTGGAGGAATGAATGGGTGACAGAATGAGCCAAAACACAGGGAGAGCCCCATGCCTTTGTAGTTTCTGTGCCCTGGAGCCCCCACCAGGCTGCCTCGGGGTCTTCCCCCCACACACAGTGCGGGAAGAAGCAGGTGCTGGGGGTGGGCGCTTCAGAGAAGTCGCCATCAGGAACTTGCCAGGTGTGTTGCCTGCCCCTTAAGGGTTCGCCTTTTTAATGCTCTGCTTCTGCTTCATGCTCTTCGTGTTGACGGTGTTATGTCACAGACTCCTGTTTTGCGTGGGACCCTCCTCTCCACCTGCACGACGGGGGCGGGCCGTCGGTGGCCCCATTTACACGCCAGGTGTAATACAGCCCTTCCTCAGGGACACGCTGTGTCACACCAGTCTAAAAAGTCCTCGAGTTCTTGCCTTGGCCTGCTGTGGCTCCGTTGCTTCGAGCTTCCTCCCATAGAGCAAAGGTTGAGGGTTCGATCTCCAGTCAGGGCCACATGCCCACGTTGTGGGTTCGATCTCCCGTTGGCGCACGTACGACAGGCAGCCGGTCCATGCTTCTCAACTGCATTGATGTTTCTCTCTCTCTCCGTTCCTCTCTCTCTCTAAAGACAATGAAGACATGTCCTCGGCTGAGGAGAAAAAAAAATAAACGCATAAAAAGTGCTCGAGTTCTTACAGGGGAAGAGGCCGCCGCAGGACGCACATCTCAGAGCCTCGTAGCAAAGTTAGCGACGGATGCTTTCTTCTGAACTCTGTCATCTTAGGGCCGGAGCGAAAGCCACTGCTCTTCCTTTTTTGTTTCGTTTCCTCCTTTTGTTAGAACCGTGGGCCTGTGCTGTCTCATGGCAGCACTGGCCAACGCGTGACTGTTTAAACGGAAATCCGTTAAAATCAGGTGCAGACCTGCAAGTCATGTTCTCGGGGGTACAAGTCACATCTCCAGTGCCCGGTAGCTTCCTGGGCCTTGGGGGTACGAAGGTTTTATCAGACGGGTGGGAGGTGGTCACTCAGACGTTTGCTGAATGCTCCTTCCAGGGACGGGAGGGAATAGTCTCAATCTGAGGTAGGCAGGAACTGCACACCAAGTGACCGCATCAGTGAATAAAAGTTGAGTACATCAAAAACACTACATGCACATTCATAATCACGTCATTTTAGAATCTTATAAGAAGTATCTGGAATCAGAATAACAACAAATTACTTTTTTTAAAAAAATTATTTATTTGTAGAGAGAGAGGAAAGGAAGGACAGAGGGAGAGAAACATCAATGTGTGGTTGTTTCTCATGCACACCCAACTGGGGACGTGGCCCGCAACCCAGGCACGTGCCCTGACTGAGAATCAAACCGGCGACCCTTTGCAAAGTTAACAGGGTGGCGCTCAGTCCACTGAGCCACACCAGTCAGGACAGAATGAAGTGAAATTTCTTAACAGCAACACTGGAGGCTGGAAAACAGCCTGAAAATAAGTCTGAAAATAATTTCCACTCAGAATTTTGAAGTCATTCCTTTACCAGTTGTGAATTAAAATACAACAGAATTATTTGTATGTACAAGGTCAGGCAGAAATAGGTTTATAGTGTGAGTCCACGAAACACAGAGTTCATTCTGTTGAGAGTGGTAAAACTCAGCTTTTTGCACGTCACCTCTCAGGAAGCTCCTGCAGAATCTGTCCCACCGAAATGAGAGAGTAGCCCAAGAAAGGCGGTGTTCGGGACCCCAGAAACAGAAAGAGACAGAAGGAACCCTCAGGACGCTTCTGTGGTTTCAGGTTTGTTAGCAGCCCTAACGCTGACAAGTAGGGAACGGAGCAGAGACAAGAAATTTCACGGCAAATCTCTGGTGTTTGTGGACTTGGGCAAAAAGGCATGGAATTGACAGGTTATCCGACAGGTCTGATCATGTGAAAAAGTGGAGTTGAAAAGGTTGTGGAGATTGTTGGAAGAGTTACCAAAGAACACAAAGAAAACTACAGAATAAAAACAGAGGCAACTAATAACCCAGGGAACTCCAAAAGCTGTGTAGGAACGGAGTCGTACTAATCGTAATCACGCTGTACCCCTAGCGCCCTCTCCACTGCCAGAACAGCGTGTGGGGGGTGGAGATTTAACCCCAAACAGTGACACCCTTGGAAAGTGGGGGAGGGGCCTGCAATGAGTTTTAGAAACCGAAAGTCCTCATCCGCGTGCGGGAAAATCCCGCCCGTCGTACCTCCAGTTGATGGGGAATATTGCGAGCAGGTTGTTTGCAGACGTGAAAGTTTGCACCAGGGAGCTCTGCCTATACTAGAAACACCTCTAAGGTTTCAGAGGGGTTGGTTTGGGAAATGGAATTGGGGGTATATGGTGCTGGAAAGCTTATAAAGAGAAGGAGCTTTTTGCTTTGCCTGTATTTTACTTTCGAAAACCATGTGCATGTATTACTTGGGAAACAATGAAATGATTTGGAAGATCAAAGTATGTAGGATATACCTCCTGTAAAATTACAGAACTTTGAATGTGGTGAACCTTGGCAATAACTGATATTTGGGCCAGACAGTTCTTTGCTTGTTGGTGGGCGAGGGGGGTGGTTCCTGTGTCGCATAGAAGGTTTAGCGTTCTTCCCGCCGTCCTGACAGCTAAAAATGTCTGCAGACATCGCCCGGTGACCCCGGAGCCAAAACCAGTTCCCTTGGAGAACCGCGGATGTAAAGGATTCAAAACCCGTCATCGAGCGCGTCATTTCAGACGCATGTTCGGGCTCGGGGGTCCAGGAAATGGCAGCTGCGTGACGAATGCGTGGACGCCGAGCCAGTGAGGGGGTTCGGGATCTCTGCGTTCCAGTGCCCCATCCCACGCCCCCCCGGGGGTGCCCAGCCCAGCCCCAGGGCTCCCTCAACACGGAGGAGGACTCAGGAGGGAACTGTAGCTTCTCTCTGTCACGCCTGTGGTTCTGAAAACATACTTTAGATTTTGCTCGACATTTTCATGATGGTACAGCTTGCGTGCCACTGGGGTGGGAATGTGCATCATCGTCGTAGCAACGGGTGGAAATAGCGCCCTCTTTGGCCATATTCCTGTGCCCAGTCCCTGCAGGACAGATAGGCATCCGCCCCTGATCTCTGCCTCCCTCCTCCGGCTGTCCTTGGTGGGTTCTTGGTTTGGCTCTTTGCGAGTCGTTTTGCCTTTCATTTTCGAGAGAAGTCGGCAGGAAAATGGTTCCTCGGATTGTGTGATGTGCAGGAAACTCATCAATGATTTAATGCCCTCATTTCACACCTGAGGGGTCTCCGTCCGGAGAGAGTTTCTTCCAATTAATTAGGAGCAAAGTGAGGCCCGTTGCTCTGCATTTTTTTTCTTTAATGCAATGTTCACGCACAGTGAGGCTTTGCACCCCAGTGGAGGGTTCTGAGCGTGGTCCATGGTGGGGGGAGTGGGGGTTGTGAGCTCTTGTAAGCTGAGGGAAAAGGAAAGAAAAGGAGGCAGGAGGTTCGTGGGTCTGATCTTCCCATGAGGGGCCCCTTGGGCCCACTTCCTGCTGGTCCCGGCTGGACCATTCTGGGGGCAGAGGCTGGGCCCAGGCAGTGCAACCCAGAAAGGCCTGGCTCCGGTCTCTGCAGCTGTGGACACTGGGGATGGAAACGGTGAAGTTGCCCAGTAGGGAGGTCGTGCCCCCTGCTAGGGGGTGCCTGGCTGCTTGGGTGGAACTCTGCAGGTTGTCCAGTATTGGGGAGGCACCCCCCACCCCGGGAGTGTGCCTTCTGCGGGGTTATGCTTCCCAAGTGGCCCCTTTGTTCCCCAGCCGGACGGGACAGCCCCACTCTGTCCACCCACCAGCCTTCCAAGGCATCACCCGACATCGCTAGAAACCTCAGCACCCTCTTCTTGTCCCTGTGTGTTGCCTCCAGCACCACGCAAGATGCAGCCCCTTTCTCTTCCTCCTCGTCTGACTTGATGCGCTAACAGGAGTGCCGCTTCATCCAGGAAGCCCCTCTAGATTTCTCCCACACAGGGAACGTGTGAACAGGAGACCACGCGGTTCCTTGTCATCCTGTTTACGTGTCCTCCTCGTGAGTCATCTCATGGCAGTTATTTGCGAGTCTCTTTATGATTTTTGAGAGACTTTTGTCACTAGACTCTGCCAGAGAGACCCCCACCATGGTGGATTGCCTCCTCCCTCCCACACACTTTTTGTCTGCCTCACTGGCCAGGTTCTTCTCTTGGGGTTCCATCCTGTACTCCGCAGGGCGACTGTGCCCTGCAGGGGACACGTGGCCACGTCTGGGCTCAGTTGGGACGGTCCCGATGGCGGAGTGTGTGGGTCGGTACGAGCATCTCGCGGGCGGAGCCCAGGGGTGCCCGCAAACCCCCTGAGCAGCCCTGCGCGCCGGTTCCCTCCTCCACGCGACGACACGAGGACTGGGCGCCGGGGAACGTCTGCCTGCTGGGAGTTGTGCCGACCCTGCAGACACCCGTTAGCGCTTTGCACACTTCAGGCTGGTGGAGAAAAACGCGTCTGCCGTGAGAGCGGAGTGTGGTGTGATCGAAATGATGGGATCGGCCTGCACGCGTGAACGTGTCGCACAGATGTGTGTGCATGACATCACTGGGCTCTGTAAGCAGGCGTGAGCCTGGAGCTCACCGGTGACAGCGGTCCAAGCCCTGACGTGGTCAGTGTTTCAGCTCCCAAGGCGCCAACTCAGGTGGCTTCTAGCCTAGGGAACTGTCGGGGACACGCCTGCGTGTGTGTGTATGTGTGTGTATGTGTGCGTGTGCACACTGACGGGCGTGCCTCACTCTGAGTGTTCTCCATTCGCAGGTAGCGGAAGACGGAAGAGCGGCGTGAACACACCCCCTGGAAGGAGGAAGGGATCGGCCCCCGCGTGGCTCTGAGTAAGTGAAGCTGCGGAAGGGATTTTATACGGCATCCTCTTTCCATCTTCCGTGTTCAGACGTGAAGTAACGCCACAAGTGCTGCGTGCCCTGCAGTCGGTGACATGTCGCGGTTTCTTCTGCTGGGTGCCTTTGCCGGCTTCGGCACATCATCACGAACTCTTTATTTAGCTTCCGGAAGTCAGAACTTTCGGGAGGGAGATGCGGGTGGTGGTGACGGTGTGCCTGCTTCCTAGGAAAGGGCTGCTGTTCCTCGCTTCTTTCCCGTCTCTGCGCTCGAGGCTCCTGCTGGTCCTCAGGAGGCTGGTTCGTGAGAAGCATCAAGGGCTCCCTTCCGACAGGCTCCTTTTGTCTTGGGAGCTGCGCTCAGAATGCGTGCAGGGAAGTGACAGGCAGCAGTGACTGACACTGACGACGAGGCCGATTCTCACGGAGCCTGTTGAGAACACTGTGTGGGGGGATCTTCTGCATGAGTGTTCTGGGAACCCGCTGCTTCTGGAGCACGGTGGCACTGAGGTGTAGAGGGAGATGAGCGGGGCAGGTCTTCATTGTGGGGGCGAGGCATGACCCCCCTGCATGAGAGGGGTGGCACAAGGCCGTGGCGTGGTGGACAGGTGCCCCATGTCTGACGGCCGTCCCGTGGGTGGCGTGGACTTTGCTGTGGGGATCCACAGGACAGGCATGCCAGTGTGTGCCGGAGCTGCCGAGGAAGGCGGAGCCTCTTCATGGAAGGGAGGCTTGAGTGGCGTTTGCTGGTGTGGCATTTTGACACGTATTGAAGAAGGGGGTTCCAGATGGTGGCCACTGGGCAAAGGTGAAGAACCGGGAATCGGAAAGCATTCCTTTTTTTTTTTTTTTTTTTTTTTTTTTTAGGGAAAAGTTGATAAACCAGGTTAGTGAGTAGAGGGAGGGACAGGAAAACAGAAATGACATTAAGAAGAGGCAAGGGCTTTGTTTATCCTTGACCCTGCCTACACCTGTCCAAAGCAGACTGCCTTCCGACTCTCAGCACCTGACAGGTACAGCCCATCAGTAACGCAGGGGCCGAGTGTATGTTGAAAGAGAAGCAAAG